>CM018916.1:3504406-3514406 GCA_009663005.1 Actinidia chinensis
CTCTATACCTACAAAAACACAACACAACATATACTCAAACAAATATCTAACTAAAATAAGAAAATTCATGCTAATCTAAGTCTAACAAAGTGCGAATTAAAGATCTTAATTACACTTTTATGGTGTAATCACACACCACCAACTTGCATTTTGCTAGTCCCTAGCAAAAACTAATATAGAAATATAAAGTATATCCTCACTTTCGTATGGAGTCACGGAGCATTAGCTTTTTTGCAAGCCTTTAAAAAACCCTAGGTTTCCCTAGTGGACGAGAGTTTCTCGTGATGACCCCACAGCAATTGACTCATGTCATGTAAAATTAATAATATAGATACTATGGTCCAGCAATAACTCCATCAAATGAAATCTCGAACCCCCTAAATCATGAATCATGGCAAGTTAAAGGCATAACGCATTGAGAGCGGAAATCACATTATAGTACACTATCAATGAACATATACTCTGCTTATCTCAACACATTCAAATGTATCCTTTATATGCTGCGCTTCCAAGTCTCACAAGGCATACATTCAACTTTGAATATGAACACAGGGTAATCTCAATGGAAAGCTCATTTTAAGAGTAAATGTAAAAGATATGGGCAAGTAGAGCAATCCCGAACTCCCAAAACCGGTAAATTAGTAAGTTATCGACTTGGCATAGTTTCTGAAACAATTTTACTGTTTAAGGCACAATTAGAGAATTGACATTGAGGACTTATACGGCCCTTGAATTAAAGATTCATTAATTTCGGATAATTGTGGCCATATGGATGGTGAATGAAAGAAGAGCCATGTAAGAGGTGGAAAGCTTAATAGGTTTCAACATATGCATGCGGCATTACACATGATGATCATTGAACTTCACTTTCAAACTTTTATTTTTTTTTTTTTTTTTCAACTCCTTTTTCATAATTTTCGCTTCTTTTCTTTACTCTTTAAACTCCATACGCTTAACTTCAATCTTGTATAAGCAATGCATCAACTCTGGGCAATTATTAGTGACAATTTTTAAACTTGTGTATACGAATATCGAGAAAGAAAGATAATAAGAAATGACTCAATGTAATGAAATAGTTCCTTGTACTTTTATAATTCGCAAAACACATCAAATCAAAACTTCAAGGAGTATATGGTGTCACACTCCACTAATACTCAACTTGTATCAAAAATCAGGCATGATGAAGTTAATTTAATTAATAAGATCATCAAATGCCCCTTGAATAAATTTAAATCACTCTGAAAAACGATCATTAGCCTAAACTCACAAGGTACAATCTCCAGCCTTATAAAGATCGGCATGCACCGAGAGGTAGTAAGATGTCGATAGTATGTCAGTGTACAGCGCTGTAGACTCTCTCTTTTTTTAAAAGATTGAAATGATTATGACACAAACTTGGCAATTTTCCGATACAAAGTGAATCAATTATTTTTATCAAATCTTAGTTTATGCATGAGGCATGTATCTCATCACAATTGCAATACTGAATAGATCGATGGTTCATTCACGATAAATCTAACACTACACTACCAATCATCAAACAATAAACATGAAAATATATAGAAAGTGGAGAAATACAAACCAAAGTATTGAACTCATATGATACTCAAATATTTACCGAAAACTTCCAAGTGTCCACAAGATAGATCAATCCTGGAATTTATACCGAAAATTACTCAATAAAACATAACAAGGTTGATAGAATACTCAATCACGTTTTTTTTTTAATTTTTTTTTTAATTTTTTATTTTTTAATTTTTTTACAAGAACAATCAAAGAAAAAGAAAGCACAAATCAAACTGAAGATTAACAATTATAAAAAAACATAAACCTACAAAAATTAAAGAAATTATAAGAATGATCTCGTACATGGCTCGCCACCCCCCGCAACTAAGAGGTTACATTGTCCTCAAGCAACAATTCAAGGTGAAGACCGGGGCACAAAAACCTAGGAGGTTCAAACCATGATGGGTGGATCAATAAGATTCCACGGAAAGCTCAACATAGGGCTTTAAAACCTTTACCCCCGTTTGACTTTGACAAACATGTCATTCTTAGGATTTGTACTTCAATAGGCACATGCGAAAAGATTTCCGTGATCTGATATGGGCCGGACCATCTACTTCCACTTCTCATTTTCTCCTCCGCAGAAACAGATTACTCGGGATTGTTGAAGAAGAACCTTTGACCAGATGAAATGTTTTAACGATGAATTTGTTGGTCATGACGAATTTTTCATTTTGCCTTTGTAAAATTTTTGCATTTTCGTAAGCAATCATTTCTTAGTTCCTCAAGTTCATTTAGTTTCAATTTTCTGGGTTGGCATTTCTTAAGTGTGCTTGCTTTCTCAAGATTCCATTGATTGACGGTGACCCAATAAACCTTGTGTTCTATCTCTGCCCGATATCTCTATCTCTGCCGGAAAGGTGGCATACGCCTTTCCCTTACACAGCCAGAAGGAAAAAAGGAAAAAACCCTAAGATGTCTTGTTAAGCTGTCCTATATGCCCATAAGCGTCCACCAACCTTAAGGACCCAATCCTTTCGGTTTAGGATGAAACAGTTTTTTCCGACCAAACTTGTTTCAAATCTCTTCGGTTTGGCCAACTCTACTTATCCTTGGGTCTTGGGGATGATAGGCTGTCCAACCTAATGAACACTTCTATATTTTTTTCATGAGTACCCCCCCATTGGCTTTGACAAAAATAGGATCCACATCACTTCATGATTGGCTCGAGGCATACAAACCGAGAGAAAATTCATTCTTTTTAAGATTTGACGCACAACTTGAAATGGGTCATTGTCCATGGCAGGGATAAGCCTCCCCCATTTGAAACATAATCAACACGGCCCACCAAGATGTTATATCAAATAACTAGAAATGATCCCATGAAATCAATGCCCCAACAATAAAACTTCTAAAATGAGAATAGGGTTAAGGGGCATCATATGTTTCTCTAGTAAGGCTACTAGCCTTTGACATCTATCACAAGCTAAACTAAACAAAAATATGTAACATCTTTGAACATTGAGGGCCATACAGTCCTCATTGTAAAGATTGTTTGCCACACGTTTTTTTTGTGAAAATGGCCACCACATGCTTTGAGAATGACAAAATCTTATGACACTTTGAACTTCAGCATCAGGTACACATCTCGTCACAATCTGATCTGAATCATATTTGAACAAATACGGCTCCGTCCCAAGAATTGTCTTCTAAGCTGAAAGAATCCGCTTTTTGTCCATTGAGGACCATTAGAAGGTAATTGCTTTTTGTAAAGCCAAATAGTTGGCTACAATCGACATCTCACGGTATCAAGACTGATTCACAGGCGTTGCAAGACATAATTTGTTCATCAAGAACGTCTCACAGATAGGAGAGTCATCCTCTGCCGGATGCTCAAAAGGGAGGCGTGATAATGATCTACAACAACGTTTTTTCACCTCCCTTTTTGGTCCCCGATTTCAAGATTACATTCTTGAAGAAGGAGAATCCACCTAATCAGTCTAGGCTTTGGCATCTTACTTGGTCAAGAGTTACTTAATGGCAAGGCGTGGTCGCGTGAAAACTAATCACACTTTCGACCCCATACGGGGTCCGATCGAAACTTGTCCAAAGCAAAGCGATGCTAACAATCTTTCTCAGTGGTGGAATAGTTCACTTGGGTTTTCTTCAATGTTTGCTTGTCGTAATGAAGGCCATAGGTTTCTTTTGATTTCTTGGCCTAGAACTGCCCCTAAAATAGCAATTCACTAGCATCACACATTAATTCAAAGGAGGCTCCATCCGGAGTTGGATTATGGGACCTTAAGTCCAAGTATTTTTTCATTTGTTTAAAGCTAGTTACACACGAAGTCCTTCGATGGAGCGTCTTTTGGCAATAGGGCACACAGAGCCTGCCTAGAAATGGCCTAAAGGATTGAATGAAACCGGCCGGTCAAAACCTGCATACCAAGAACTGAAACCTATACATCCCCCCCCTCACATTCCGAGTGGCAGGTAGCTTTTTGGATGAGCTCTACTACCTAGCAAGGATCTACTCAATGCCCTTCCAAGAATGATTTGGCCGAGAACTGTACCTTTGTCAAACCATGAAGTGAATTTCTCCCATTCACAATAAGATTGCTCTCTTCCCATCTCTTAAATACCAACCCAAGATTTTCCGCAGATATTGGTCATGGTGTCCCCCCATACCTGAAAAATTCATTCATAAAGACCTCCAAATTCATTCCATTCCAATTCCACACCCTATCACTAAAAATACTAATCATACTCTCTGAAAGTGGGGGCGGGAGCATGGCATAACCCAATGGCAATGCTCTTGTACGCAAATGTGGCCCGAATGGACATGTGAAGTGGTCTTGTCTTGGTCGTCCCATTGCTATTTCCAATTTGATATAGCCAGATAACCATCTAAGAAGCAATACTAAGCTCGTCCCGCTACCCTCTTTAAGACTTGGTCAGGAAGACAAGGGAAAATGGATCTTTTGTGGTCCGCATTAAGGCGGCCGGTAGTCAATGCATATCCGTCCCCAGTTTAAATTTTGGGTAGGTATCAATCATTATTCTCATTTTTGACTACCTTACCCCCGTTACCCCAGACGTTTTGTTGGGAATAACTTGGGTGTGACTTCACCCCATTTAGAATCGGCAATTGGGGTATATAATACCTGCATCAGAGCTTTCGCACTTCATCATCAACCCCATAGCCGCTTCCTTCCTTCAATAGTTGGGTTCAATCGCTGTTGGCTTTGCGCACCGGCTTGCCCTTCTCCCCTCAAATAAATGTCTCTGAGTGCAAACAAGGTGGGCTAATCCGTGTAAATCACGAGTGTCCAACCCATTACCTTACGGTACTTCTTGAGCACTTCAACAAACTCCTCTCCTCCTTCTATTAGTGATGAGGTATCACTATCTATAATAAGAATTCCCCTTCACCCAAAAATACATATTTAGGGTAGAATGTAAAGGCTTAAGGCTTTCTTTCGGGCGTAGGAGTTCAGTTCTGATGGTTGGATGCTTAATAGTACAAAAGATTAAGAGACAAAGTCTCAAAAGTTGGGGTCCATTGACCCACCGTCATTACAAGGACAAAAACCTCATTAAGACCGTTAATCCTCACTTACAAAATTCCCACTTTCAAAACAAAAAAAAAAAAAAAAAAAGTCAACTTCCAAGCAATCAAGCCCTCACGCAAACTCAACATTCTAGCTAATTGTCTTCTATCACACTCGCCTCTCAAGTGCCTTTGCATATGGATTCGATTAAGATTTACTTCCCGAATATCCTCAATCCCCCGGTTGTTTTTCCTGGCATTAAAACATGTTAAGTTCCAACGCCTATTTCCAAAGGACAACTTCAAGAGACCCCCCCTTTGCACATGGATGATGGCATCACATTGGCTAAACCGTCATCCCACAATGATAGGGAATATGTTTTTGGGCATGGGGGTCTACAACTGGTTGAGTATCTAAAATTACAAAACATCCGCTGGATAAGTAAAACTTATCAAACTTTCATTTCACTAAAACGTCCTCCATTCAATCCCTCCCCCTTTGGGCTTTGATAAGCGATCCGCTAGTTGAGTGTGATCCTAGTAGGTTTCATCCATCAGCTCACCTAATCCCAATTGCTCCTACAACAGAGTATGACAATAAATTCACACTTCTTGATCCTTGAATCCCAAATCCTAAAGCAACCCTTTAATCCTATGGTTTCCTATGACGGTCATGTCACGGTAAGGACACCCCGGATCTTTATAACTTTGGTGGAGTCTTGATCTTGACTACGAATGGAACATCGCTTAGCAAGGAAGCATTCTCTCTAATTCCTCTCTCACATTCAACATTCCTCTTAACTGTGGGGGGTCATAAATCCTTAAGAAATTTAGCAATAAGAGGGCACTTGTTTTTATAATTGGCTTCCAAGAGGTAGATTTATTTTGACTTATTTGAAAGTATCATAAATCTCGAACTCAAATTGTTTTTGTTTGTCTAACCGATGGGGAAATGGGGCATGAGAAAATAATTTCAATAAAAGTTCACGTTCCTCGCTCAAGAACCCTCTCCTCACTCTTGGTTACTGACCTCCACTCTTTCTTTTCCTCTCATCGTTCCCCTTTTTCATTCTTGTTCTTTCCTTTCTCTCTCGCACTCCCCTCACTTTCTTTCTTTTCACCAGTCTCTCTATCCAGTCTCCTATCGCGCCCCCACCTTATCCTCAACTTTTAGACGCATCTCCCCTACCCTTAGGATCAATGGAAGAATAGTCTTAATCCAATAGTCTTAACCATTTCTTAAAACAGTGATGGCTTGACTTGCCTCATTGCCAGAAGATGGTTGGTTCAAGACAAGATCTCAGTGCAATGCACATGCCTATATGAGTTTGGTTGAGGTTGTGCATGTAACTTAACCCTTCTCGTAAGGGTCAAGGCTTGTGTGAAAGAGTCAATTGCCTCTTAATGTCATCCAATGTCTTTCAACCCGTGAATTTACCTCTCCTTGGGATGGAATGAATTTGGAGGGTATCCTCCAACGACCTTTTATGTGGGTGTTGATATGTGTTGGATTGAGCTTGAGGTGGAATGTTCGAAAAAATGGCTTTGGTAGAGTCGAGAATGATGTAACTGGTGAATGCTGATAATTCTGTGGTTGTGATGGTGGAGAGTGCTTGATAAGTTGAGGGTTATGAAACCCTGCCTTGATATGCTTGGAATTTGAAGGTCCCCCTCATTGCGCCATCCCCGAAATTGGATGATCTCTCCACCCACGTTTATAATGAATTGGAGTATGGGTTTCTTGCTCCTTTCCATCGTTACCATAGCATTGACTTGGCCATGCAAGACCTCCTTAATACCTGGAATGACCGGGCACGATAGGGTGCGTGCTCTTTGGTCTTACACACGTCAAACAACACATTCTTTAGCTCTTTCACATTCACTCCCCACTGCATTAATCTTTTGTAAACTCTAGGGCTTCTAATGGGTGGTCTGAATTTTCTTGTCCAGCGTGGCAACCTAGCATTCACATCGTCAACCCTTTCAGTTGGGATTTTTCCCCCCGTTGGTTAGGCCTAACCTTCGGGATTCTATGTCCCTGGTGGATGCCCAATCTCGAGTCAAATTGGCGAGGTAATCAAATCGGAATAAGGGTATCATGAGGTTTCTTATCCATGAAAGCTCCCCGCGCACATGGTCTCGACAATTGTTTTAAGTTGGGGCGTAAGAGAGGGCATAAAAGATGTGATTACGTCCATTCGGCAAAGCCATGGTGTGGCCAGAAGGTTATAAACTCCTAAAACGCTCCCACAATTGAAAAGAATTTTTTTTTCCTTTTCCCCCAACATGGGAGAAATTGTGAAATTTGGCGTCTAAATGCTTCGTGCTCTATTTTCTGGAAAAAACTTTTTCAAAATTTTCTCTTGAATTGTCCATCACTAATGAGCCTGGGCATTTTCAAATTCCTTAATAAGGTATAAGGTTTTTTCAATCTACCCCATGAAATTGAGGAAGCATTTGGCATCACATACTTGTCGTCCTGTTCAGAGTGCGTAGTGGGTTGGGAAAACAATGGGCTAAACTCGGTGCTTGCCTTCCACCCCCATGGATGCTCCCCCCTTCACGTTATCACCCTCTAAGCCACTGTGCCAGATTGGAGGAGGATTTTGCGCCCTCCACCCATTGGTGGGGGTAAGCATTGCATTTGGTTTTGTTGGGCAAAGTTGGGTAACCCTTCCTTCTTCTTTTGGTCGTCCTTAGAAAAGTTATCTAGGTCGGACACTAACGAGATTCCGGGAGGTGCGTTACCGGGATGGTGGGTCGACTCGTAAAAGGCGTTCTATTGTCTATCCGAGCCCGCAATGGGACTGCATATGGTTATGCACAAATAGTAATGCCTAAATCCTAGTCAACACATCATACCAAGATTTTTTTTTAAAAAAAACAAAAATTTTTTTTTGACCGGTCAAAAATCATGTCAAAATTAGTATTTTTTTTTATTTGCTCGTTGTCCTTCAACTCCCCGGCAACGCGCCAAACTTGATCTCTCGCCAAAAACGTGCGCTTGAGATAGACCCACAAGAGAAGGCTGGCGGAGTAGTATAATTTTGGAGTAGCGAGGTCGATTTTCACAGGGAGTTGTGTGAGCAATGCTGAAAGAAAAGGAGTTTTCCCCCCCTCTCTTATCACACGATGAACAAAGTATTTCTTAAAAATAAAAATTTGATAATTTTTGGAATTTGTTCGATTTCTCACATTGACAAATACATAACAGTTTTGAATGCAATTAATGTGGAATTAATCTCGGGGTTGTCATTTTCCAACCGATATTGTTTTGGGGGTTTGGAATTCCAAAGGGGAGATGTTATAACAACTCAAATCCTTCGACTACGTCGTTATTCTCGGATTCGGAGATTTAGTCAATAAACCCCTTGTTCTTTAAAAACTTCAAACTTCATTTTCTAGATAAAATCTGGTTGTTAGATTCAAAATGAATACCATCGCGTCACGCAATACTTATATTAAGACTTAGCTTATGCATAAGCGTTGCCGACCATAATCAATCATCCATTTTCAGTAATTTATAGAACAATGAAGATAAAAATGGAGAAAAACACCTGAATATATAACTTTGAAACCCAAATCTCAAATCCTTTTTCAATATCTCAATCCTTTTCACCCAAGACCTCAATCATCTTCACAATCAACCCCCAAGATTTAAAGATTGAGCTAACTCTCCCATATATAAAACTTTGAAATATTTAAATATAAATAAAATTATAAATTAAAATAGATAAAACTTACAACATTTAGATACTATGAATATATAACCAAATTTTAAAAAGATGAAGTAACAAATAAGTAAATACCTACAGCACTAATAGACTGATAGAAAAGGCTGATGATCAGACTATATAACCATAATGCATGTAATAAACTAAAAATAAGAGAACTTACAGAAATGATAAAGCAAATTTCAACTGAGAGCCCATTTAGGCACAACTATAGCGATAATTAAGCCTAAATCGTCCGCGGCATGGCGATAGAATCGTCCATTGTGGTGTTTCAATAAGCGATAAACTAAGCGATAAAAATATACTATATATATTATATAAGCAATAAAACTGTCCGGGATGGCCAATATCAGTAAATTATAAGAACTTTGGAACTAAAATATACTGACTAAAAACTATGAGAGAGAGCAATCCTTGTTTTGAATGGAAAAATGTCACTTCATGGTGACACAGGGTATAATTCTCAGGCCACATCATTTTTGGGAAGGGCGTGAGGTAGATCCTGGCTAGGTGAGCTCATCCAAAAGCTACCTGCCACTCTGCGGAATGTGAGGATGTTAGGTCATTTCTTGGTCATGCAGTTTTTACCCCGCTGTTTCATTCAATCCTTTAGTGCCATTTCTAGGCCTCTGTGGTGCCCTCTTGGCAAAAGACGCTCCATTCGAATGGACTTTGGTCGTGTCAACTAGTTTTAACAAATTGAAAATCACTTGACTAAGGCTCCATAATCCCAACCTCCGGATTGGAGCCTATCCTTTTAAATTAATGTGTGATGGCCAGTGGACTTCGTGCTGAGGGGTCCGTTCTAGGCCAAAGAAATGAATAAGAAACCTCAATGTGGCTCCATTACGCAAGCAAATATTGAATGAGGTCCAGTGAACTATACCACTACCGAGAAAGAATTGTTATTAGCATCGCTGTCATTAAGTACCACCTCTGACCAATCAAGATGCAAAGGCTAGATTGATAGGTGGATTTTCATTCTTCAAGAATTTTAATAATCTTTAATTAATGGACAAAAAGGGAGTGGAAAACATTGTTGCAAAGATCATTTATCACGCTCCCTTTTGAGCATTCGGCAGGGATGACTCTCCTATCTTGATACGTCCCCTGATGAACAATTATGTCTGGGGGCAATAACACGCTGTAATCAGTCTTTGATAACCGTGGTAATGCCGATGTAAGCCACTATTTGGCTACAAAAGTAAAT
>CM018916.1:3524406-3526906 GCA_009663005.1 Actinidia chinensis
CATCAATATCTATTATAAAATAAATAAGTATATATTGAGATTTTACAGGATTGATAATCCGATTTAGTCCAACTAAATTTGTTATCTAACCTTAAATCTGACTGAATTTCTAATCTGCCAAATTCAATTTTCAAAATAAACGTAACCTAATAGTGTAATGGTATGAGAAGGGTAATTATGGTAACCGATAAAAATATTAAGGATTTTATTATAATTTTGTATAATAAAAATAAAAATAAAATTGTAAAAATGATCCCCTTTGTTTTTAGTTTTAGAAAGTTTTGTACGCAAAAGCACTTAAAACGTATGGTTTTAAAACATCAATCGTAAGATAGTAGTGGGTCCCAAATCTGTAATTTACCCAGACATTTTCCAATCGACCGAAACAGCCCGAGGCTCCACTGGACCGGGCTTGTTGGGTTTACAAACAAGTATCGGCCCATCTATTGGATCAATAAACAAATGGCGGACCCGACGTTGTACAGCCCGAGGCTTTCATTGGGCCGGGCTTGTTGAATACGGTATTTTTGTGTCGGTCCATATATTTGATCAATAAACCGTGGAAGAAAATATGAAAATCAAGAAATGTGAGCCTGGCACGCGGGGCCATGTAGGGCTCATACGCATGGCAGTGTCAAGGGATGGGTACCCACTTACCGGACCTTACGGTTTCGGGAATAGCGTTAGCAGGGTATGAGTGGATTTGGGATTTAAAATATACAATCCGTTAAGGTTTAGATAGGATATGGATTTAAGGATTTTATATTCGAATCTAACTTGATTATATTAAAAATTATAAAATTATAAAAATATTCTTATTATTTTTAATAGGTTCATATAGATTATATAGTAACTTGAAAATGTGAAATAGATAATAGACTAGTAATGCAAAAAAAAAAAAAAAAAGAGGTTGGCGGATAAAATTGGTAAGGTTGGATTTATCTTTTGCAGGTTTAGGCGACGGGTATGGACGGGTTTAGGGGAGGATTTCTTAAGCGAGTTTGAGTTTGTGGTAGTAGTCCCCCTCCAAGCCTAACCCATTGTCATCACTGACAATGTCTGTAGTGGTTATTTTGTGCATATATTTTTTTTATAGCGGTGTAGATTTATTCATTAAGATTAATTGTATCACAATTTATAGTACAAGTCCTCAAGTCTAGAGGTTCAATTAGATTAATGATTATAAACAAGAAAAACATATAAAAAAAAAAGAAAATTATACACAGATGTGGCAGTACTGAGGACTTATCATTTAAAAATAAAATATTTTTAAAATATTTTTTAATTATAAAAAACATCACCGTCACATCATTCTGGTAACTATTTATACATAAGTATTTTCCTAATAAATTAACATTTCCGATGATTCATCAGTCGTCTGTTTGGGATCTGGCGAGAAACATGCATATATAAGGTTTTTGACATGTCTTTCAAGGGAAAACTTGTTTGTTTTTGGACCAAGCACATTGTTGGTAGGACTCAAAGGGGATGCAAAATTTGGTGAGAAAGGATAGAGATCTCATCAGCTATATATGCTGCCACAACTTAGAGCTTATCCTCTTGCTTAGAAGATGAATCATTACAAATACAAAAACATCTATTAGATTAGGAAATACATGCATATATGTAAAACCCCACAAACACCTATTTTTTTGTCTTTTGCCTATCAATTTCCTCTTGCCTCCATAGGATGACAATACACCAATATGCTATTATCACACACAAGTCCTTCTTTTGCCATGACTAGTTTGAAGTTAGTTTCTTATATAGAAATAAATATAGTTTGATGGGGCTATTTTCTTTAACTTAGAATGCTTATAAGTGTGTAAATGCGTTGGTGCAATAACACCAAACTCTGATATATAACTATTTTTTTCATTAAATTGTGGTTTATGGTTGGAATCTTAATAAGTTAAACTGTTAATTATGTTTTGCGTTCGATTTTATAATTGTTACACATAATTCATTACTCAAAGTTATAAAAGCTTACCTATTAAGAAAGTACCCCAATTGTATCTGTATCTATATTTTTTTTTACATTTTATTGTATCGATATATCTGTATTGTACTACCTGTTGTGTAACAATATTAATTACATACATAGTTATCAGAACCGAACCAGCGATTGAAACATCAAGGCATGGTTCAATATATGATTCATTGGTTCAAACCGTGGTTTCAACGGGTTATATAATAAATAAATATAAAAATATATTTAATAAAACAATAATCATCAAAAAATTAGAAATGGGTTTTTAAATTAAAAAGATACTATTTTTATACAATAATTAACATAAGTACACATAATAAAAATCCTATAAAATAAAGTACCAAAAAATATATAAAATTATTAAAAAAAAACATTCTGAGAAGACTTTTTTTTCTTTTCAATTTAATATTTTTAAACTATTTACTTATTGATATTTTTATATTTAAAAGAAAAAAACGTAAAACTTGTCAATAATGTGTCATTAAGATAATAAGTGATTATTTGTGTAAA
>CM018916.1:3616906-3619406 GCA_009663005.1 Actinidia chinensis
TGAGCAAAAACTTGAAAAAACTGAATCAGAAAAAAATAATCTGCTTAAGGAAGATGTCTTCACAGACAACTGTGAAGACCCTTCACAAGCTAGGCTTGGCCACAGATGGGACAAACGACTATGTCCACATCTGTAACTGCAACTTCGAGTTAATTTTTTGCTAAGATATGGAAGTCCTTCAATATACAAATTACAAGGACGAATTTAAAAATTTTAAAACCTTACAAACAAATTCCATCGGTCCTAAACACTCCAAAACACGTGTTAAAAGTTCATTTATGGGATTAAATCAAATCAATCAAAAATATTCAAAATGCCAATGATCACGATATCAAAAGGCCATCAGCAAAATATAATGAAAGGGATTCTTAGTTCCTTAACCATAACATTAAAGAACTAACAATAACCATTATCAGACAGGATCTCTAGACCACCATCGCATCGCCATTCACCATTGTTCTAGACCAGCCGCACTACTGTAATTCCAAAACTAGGACAAGTCAATAAAGAATTTGAATTACTGTTTAATACTTGTTTCAAATCCTTCCTAATAACTATTGAAGTTACATAAGGAATTCAGCAAAATACATTTATTCTACATCTATTCTGTATTTCACTCTAATTTCATAAACGATTTATGCCTAAACATCTCATATTTTGGTAATATTAAACTTTAAATTCCTTTATTTGAGATACAAACCTATCCAAAATGGACTTCAGTAATTTTAAAATGTTGATTTTTAACTTTTTATCACAAACTTAGGCATTAAAACAAATACGTATATTCCATTCTAAATACTAGTTATATGTCATTTGTAGGTATTTTTTGTAACTAAACTAATAATAAAAAATGATTATTTAAAATAAAATCCAAAAAGGATTAATATAAAATTTGTAAAGAAATCATTTTTGTTAACTCTTTTTATTTGAGCCTGCCAACACACTAGAGGTGTTAAATAGGTCGGCCAACACGTGCACAACACGTTAAAACTTTGATTCGGCTCGGCACCGCATAGGGCACTGTGATGGGTCAGGCCACTGCTTGTAGGGCACGCAGCATGATAAGGCATGGGCATGACACGTTTATATGAGCAAATCGTAAATGATTTTAAATTTTTGATACATTAAACTTATTCATAAAAAAAAATTATACTACAACATGGCACATATAAGATTAGGCATGGTACGACACAAGACGCTAACACCCTGTTTTTGGCGTCCGGGATGGCCTCGGATTTGGCCATCCACGGATTTCTTCTACCTCTCTCTCCATCTCCCGGGTTGGCGGAACCATTTGCTCTCCTTGATTTTCTCCTCGATCGGACTCCCAAAAATCCAGCCACAGGCCGGAGATGGGACGGACGGGGTACCCCGTCCGGTGTCACGCGGGCCTCGCGTGTGGGTAGTGAAAATACTATTTGCCCTCGTGTTTGGGGAAAGGGAGATGGAGAGATAGCCGTTGAGAGACGGTCGCCAAACTCTATCTCTCTCTGCGCGAAAGCAGAAATTTTGGGGAGGAGATGAAGGAAGACGAGGTTTTGTTATATGTGATTTGGGGTAATTACAATGCCTCCCCCTGAGGTTATAGGTTAATATACAAAGAAAACCTTAACATTAAGAAAGAAACTATAATTAATCCCTAAAGTTTAAACTTCTAAAAATTTCCTCAATTGAACCCTAAAAAAAAATATTTCTAAATATATATTACTATTTAAATTATTTTTATTAAGTGTGATTTATTTATTTTACTTAGTTGAATTTCACAGAAATCGGGTACTAAAAAATCGCGAACAATGTTTTGGGGAGTAGACTGAATTTTTTGGTAGAAATTTAAATTAGTTATACATTTTCTTTGGTTTATAATTATACTACAAATTAGAGAGAAATGCGGAAGATGACCAAATGGATTTGCCACAATTTGAATTTTTGCATAATATATATTATATAATAATTTAAAAGAATTTAATCAACATAAAAATTGAATGAGCGATTTTTAAATTATATTAATATTTAAGTAAAATAAATTTTATTTTAATCCATCTAAATATTAATTAATAGATATTTTATCTAATTAAAACGAAAAAGATATTTTCACATTAAACAATTATTAATGAAGTGGGGCGCTATTTATCTTTTAACATCTTATCACATCAGATCCAACTTTCTAAATCTTATTCTTAAAAAAACATTCCAAACACCAAACTACAAATCTACCATTATAAAAGGTGGGTCCCCCTATTATAAATCATCCCTTCCTTTAATCCACCCTAAATCCCCCCTCATTCAATCACACAATTCATCTCGGCTTCCAAACGGGCCGTAATAGTCTGGGCCAACGAGGAATCAAAAAATAGATACGATGTGAAAATACGGTAAAAACAAAAATAAATATGCCGGGCCGGGGGCGGGCCGGTTGAAACCTCTAACACAGCCTTAGGTGTAAGAGTTACACATGGACCGTTGAGCCCAGCCCAAATTATCCCATTGTTGGATTTCCAAA
>CM018916.1:3751906-3754406 GCA_009663005.1 Actinidia chinensis
AGCGTCAATGTCTCACTGCTTGGAAGAGTGGTATTCAGATGGGCTCGAGCCATTTAGCGTCAATTATTACAAAATGGATGAACAAGCGTCAATTATGTGATAATTGAGAAGGGCTCGAGCCACATATTCAACAAGTGTCATACCCTTTAGGGGTGGATGGGATAATTTTTTTTTTAAGTGGGGTTCCAACTCCAAATGGATGGATGTGAGCGCGTCACGTAGATGAATCCGTGGTAATACTACGGGCTCGAGCCCGTCCGAAAACCACTCTAAAAATATGTTTTTACAACAATGTAAGCCATTTTATACAAAAAATAAGTGTAGACATAACTCTAAAAAATATCAAATCTTTAATATATATATGGGTAAATTACACTCACCTCCCCTAAAGTATCTGATATATACACTTACATCCTCTAATTTTTTTGATATAGCATTGCCTTCCCTTGTTTAATTTTTAACATCAAAAAAATCCTTCTATTAGTTGGCCATTTTATCATAGACGTTGACAAAAATTGCTAAGATCAGCAATTGATGTTATCCAATTGCCCATTTTATACCCCTCCTTCCCATGCCCCCCTATCTAATGTCACTATTGAACCGCCACAATAACATACATACATGTATATGTGTGTGCGCGCGCAAGGGTGGAGCCAGAAAATAATTTCATTGGGAGCAAATTCATAAAAATAATTTTTTGTGTGGTCAAAATTATATTTATAATATATTCTAAGGATAAATCACTAATTCTTATAAGGTTAAAATTGTATTTATAATAAATTTTATAAGTTCTAATAGTGTAAAAAAAATTTCAGTGGGGCAATTGATCTCACTGTGTTCAATGTCCATCCACCATTGTGTGTCTATGGTGACAACAAAATTATATAACTATTTTTTATAACAAGAATTAATTTTTTTATAGAAATCTTATATCTTAATAAAATATACCGTATTATAAAGTGACATTTTGTGATGTGCATTTTGAGAGTTTCAAGTATGAGAAACATATTGACGCATTTAACAATACATAAATTAAAATTTTTAATTTTAATTTTAATTTTACCTCTTTATCCCACCAATAATATAAGTGGGTATATTTGTGGACCAATTTTAAAAAATCTTCCTAATCTAACCTATCACATTTTTTTATCTTTCTTATACTACAAAATTTTGTTCTGTAATATTTTCTTAATCTAATTATGTATGTCAGAAAAATTCTAAATAAAATTATAATGCAATTCAAAAAAAAAAGAATTAAGGATACAATTTTACTAAACAATAAGCTTATACAATTTTGAATTTTAATTTTTATATAACATTTATTTTACAATTACAAATCAGAGGGATAATTCAATTAGTAATTAAAAAAATTACTCCACTACTCTTTTTAATCAAGGTATCATTACCGTCAATTTTTGACCCATGCATTACATTACCATTGAAGACAAAATTACCTTGACGAGGATATTTTGGAATTAATAGGAGTGTAAAAAAAAAGTAAATTTTTTGAGGAGTGTACAAAAATTGGACTATAAATAATTATTTTGGGTTAATATATGATCAGGCAAAGCATCAAGGGTAAAATGGTAAAAAATAACCTTATGTTACGTCTATCCACCAGATAAATCTGGTATAAAAGCAAAATGATATTCTAAGAAATGTCGGTATATTTTTTTATTTCTAAATTAAAAAATAAATATATGACAAAAAATCACTCCAAATAAACTCTCATCTCCTACACATATAAATTCATTTCAAACAATTTTTTTTCAAAAACACCCAAAATAATATTTTTTTAATAAATATTATATTTTAAATATGACCAAAACTAACTACGGAGAATGAATAATAAAATGAATAATTACTCCAATGGCAGAGCTGGGTCCCAGTTTGAATGCTCAAAGCCTCAAAGAGGATGGGTGTTCTGACGTGGTCTCTGTGTTTTTCACATGGCTAAGATGGGCAGAAACTGCAAGTCTGTTGACGTCTTCTAGGGTACAAAATTAGGGTTTATTATTTGCTTCACTGTTTAAATGTCCTATTCTTGAGCTGATTTGCCTACTGTTCCCTCAGTGGGACCCCCCGACTCCATACCTCATTATGAGTTTCGGGTCCTCTAAATTCGGGAATTACGGCATTTTTGAAGCCTACAAAATGTACAAAACGACTTATTTTATAACAATTTAAAATAAATACGTTAGTTTAATCGTAAACATTAAAATGATTCGTTTTCATAATCATAACCAAAATAATATCGTTTTATTTCTAAAGTGTACAAAATAATGTTATTTTGTATACTCTAAGAACACTTCACAAACGTCCGCACGTATGAGGATCGGAACTCCTAATTTATCACAAAAGACATGATGACTTGTACCTTTATTGTGACAATAATACTATTAATATCAACATTTGTACACACAAATATTATACAAACTGTCTTACATATATTGTGTAGATCCCTTCGCTTACCATATGCGGAGCTCATATAGCTTATATG
>CM018916.1:3836906-3839406 GCA_009663005.1 Actinidia chinensis
TCCTATTTTGTTTTATTTTTTATTTTTGCAAAATATTCCTCAGAAAATTTATCAAGTATTTTTTTAAAAAAATTGTTTTTGAGAAAATATTAAAAGGGTGTCTTCATGTTTTCAAAGTTATTCTAGCTAAAAGATGAATAATATGCAAAAACAAATAATGTATATGTTTTTAAAAATAATTTCTCGAAAAACATTCTGCGAAATAAATTCTAAAAACTGAATCAAAGAAAGCCCCAATTTTTATAACATAATATGTACTTAGGCTCCGTTTGGTACCAGTATTTTGGCTATTTTATTTAAAGTTTATATGCAAAAAAGCAAGTCAGAGTTAATTTTTTTGCTTTTTACCTTTTTTTTTTAACTAAAATAAAGTCAGAAAAACTAAAAAATCTTAGATTTTTTGATAGAAAAAAATTTAAAAAAATAATTTTTAAGCATTACCAAACGGAACCTTAATACACTCCATTGACTTGTAAGTTTTGGTCAAGTCACTTAGGTTGTGTTTGGTTGGATATAATAGATTTTGTAAGGAATGTAATAAAGATTAGAATAGAATAATGCATGAATAATCGATCTCTTTTAGTAAAGAATATAATGGAATGGACATTATTATATTACCATAGGGTAATAGTACTTATTCTTATGTAATATTGAAGGGCAATTACAAATACAATAACTATTTCAATAATTTTTGACTGGAATGATTATTCTAATAGAATAACCATTCAATTTCATTTATCATTCTATCTAACCAAACACAGGCTCCGTTTGATATCAGCTTTCCGACTAGTTTTTTTTAAGCTTATAAGCAAAAAAAATCAGTCAGAATTGATTTTTTTGCTTTTTCGTTTTTGTGTTTTTGTTTATTGTTACTAAGTAAAGCTAGAAAAGCAAAAAAATCAAAAATCTTGATTTTTTGGATAACAAACTTAAAAAAAACTTAATTTTTAAGCATCACCAAACGAGCCATATTCTTATTGTGCCAAATTTTGTACAAAGTTTGCCCTTATCAAAATTCACTTATCAAAATTACTACATCAATGTAAATGCTTTTGATTTCAAGTGTTTTTTCTTATATCAAATAGCAGAAAATAAGTAATTTTATCAAAATAACATCGTCAAAAAGGGCACAAACTAGTGGAAAACTATAAAAATAAATTCTTTGGTACTCGTCAAGTACCATGTGACAGTTTTTATGTGATACTCTCAATAAATGAATAACTGCAATACATATATTGTGAGCCACTTATTATATCTCAACTACTGAATAAATGTGAATCAACATGTCCTATCTGTAAAACTTGTCGCTACGTAATTTGATTAGAATATCACGTGTAAATTACGCATAGTACTCTAAATATACTAATTTAATAAATTTTAAATGATAGTTTTGAAAAACTTGTTGTGCAAGTTTGGGGTGTTTTTGGGTAATTTCATCTCCTAAGATGATGACCCAAGCATGAAAAAGGAGTCAAACCACTATGACAGGAAACCAAAGAATTCGAAGATGGTATGAACTTGCTTCCCAAGAAACAAACAGTTTGCTTTTGTGCCAGGGCAAAGTAAGTTCCAAATCTTCAGTAGGAAATGACTTTCAGAATAATTAGAATATGCATGTGTGTGTGTCTTTAGACAGGGTTGAGCCATAATTTAGATTTAATGAGGTCAAAATTATTAAAATTTATGTTCAGCTGAGTTAAAATTATAGATTTTATATAATTTAAAATAAATTATTAATTTTTTGTAGGGTCAAAATTGTATTTATGATAAATCATATTAAGGATAGTAGTGTAATTTTTTTTCAGTAAGTCACTCACTTGTCCTATAGTGGCTCCACCCATGTCTATAGATATATAGATACATGCATATACAATACAAATAAACCCATACAATACCCGAAATTCCTTTTATAAAAAAAAATAATTATATATTCATTTTTATCTTATTTTGCTCAGTCATGATATCACAAATTTTTAGGGAAAAAAATTGTAAATATATATTTTTATCAAAAAAATTGTAATCTTTGGTAGAAGAAAAAAAGATTAAATTTGAACCATATGTTCTTTTTTATTTTATATATATATATGAAAAGTGATTTTCGCACTCCTATTTTTAATTTATGGTGTTGATTTCTGCACTTCTATTTTAAAGTGTAAAAATTAAAAATAAAAGTACAAAAATCAATTAATATATATATATATATATATTCCATCAAATCATTTGTTCAAACACAATATGAAGCAATCACAATCTATCAATAAAATATTTCTTCACTCTTACCAACTAAATAAAAGAGCACTTCACAAGTTCATGAGGCGCCTGCAGCCAAAAAACATATCTCAATGATACAAATTAAAGAAATAGAGCACTTGTGTCATATTAACACTTGAAGATGTCTCATATTGACTTTAATTCACTGGATGAACCATATTTTTTGACCTCTTGAATACAGTAGATTAAAAGATACATAACAGAGAAATCTTAACATGTGAAGTGCTTA
>CM018916.1:3851906-3864406 GCA_009663005.1 Actinidia chinensis
AGTTTAAATGGTCAAAAACAGACTTGGAAGTAGCGAGTAGAAAAATTGAATTAGTTATGTTTTTATTTCGAATCCACTGTCGTTATTTTAGCCATAACTTCTTGATTAACAACATTTTTAGTTAATTCAAGATCTGAGAATTAGTTATTTTAAAGACCTCAATTTTATGTGAATAATAATTTTCAATTCGAATTTAAATGTCTCAAAATAGATTGGAAGTTCGAGTACAAAAACTGAGTTACGTAAGTTTTTTTCCAAACTCCTGTCGGTATTTTAGCCATAATTTCTTCATACAAAATAATTTTTATTTGCTTCAAGTGTCCTACAATAGCTAGTTTAAATACTTATGACTTTATGTGAAATAATAGTTTTCACATTCGACTTTAAATGGCTCAAACAGATTTTGAAACTCGAGTAGAAAATTGAGTTACGTAGTTTTGTTTATTCCACCGCACTGTCCGGTATTTTAGCCATATACTTTTTCATACGAAAACATGTTTAGTTGATTCAGTGTCGCGAGAATAGCTATTTTAAATACCTACAAGTTTATATGAAATAATAATTTTCAATTCGAAATTTAAATGGCTCAACAGATTGGAGTTTTCGATGGCAAAACCCTGAGTTACGTTAGTGTGTTATTCCAAACTCACTGTCGGTATTTAGCCATATTTCGTTCATACGAAAATATTTTTAGTTGCTTCAAGTGTCCTACATAGCTATTTTAAATACTTATGAATTTATGTGAAATAATATTTTTTCACATTCGAACTTTAAAACGCTCAAACAGATTTGAAAATTCGAGTAGAAAAATTGATTACGTTAGTTGTTATTCCAAATCCTGTCGGTATTTTAGCCATAAACGTTTTCTACGAACAACATTTGTAGTTGATTCACGTGTCCGAAATAGCTATTTTAATACTAAAGTTTATATGAAATATAATTTTCAAATTCGAAATTAAATGGCCCAAAACAGACTGCAAGTCGAACAGAAAAAACTGAATTCTTAATTCCAATTCAGCGAAGTTGAAAATTTTTCAACTAGTTTAGGTTTTGCCAAAAATGATTTTTTAAGATAACCAAACAGTTATGATTGCCTAGTAATAAAAATAAATAAATAAATAAATAAAATTTAGTAAATTATAAAATTACTTAAGTAAATAGATTAATCGTAATTCTAGTAACAAATGAAATGTGTTACAAGCCCCTTAAGTGGCCCAAAAATTTAGGCCCATGAAGTGCCAAAGTTTCCAGACCAAAACTAGAACATCTAGGACTTCATGGGTTCTAGGAGCATGGAGAAAGTTCTAGAAATCTCATACACATGCTAGAAGGATGGGGACAACGTCTAGAACTATGGTGGAGCGATCTAGGGAGGATCATTGTACTAAACTTTTCTGACTTTGGTGAAGATTCTAGATACAGTACGTGTATACAATAGGGCAAACCCCTCATTTGTAGGATCACATCTTGGGAATAAAAAACTTGGCATTCTCCAAGCTCTCTCTCTTTAAAATTCTCTTGTTGTTCACTTGTGTTCTTTCTTAACCTTGTCTTTCGGTGTTCTTAAGGCTTACTTAGCGACTTTTGTAGGGAAAACGACTAAGTGCCACACAAGTCAAGGCATTCGAGATCTAAGCCCGTGACAAGTGGTATCAGAGCTTTGGTTCCCCAAGGCTAAGTAATGGCAACGACGAGGTCGGAAGTTACCGAGCATGTTGGCGTTCAAGAAAGGGAACCCTCCCTCACGTCGGAAGGGAAAAAGGAGCAAGTCGATGGAATCATGTCTTCTGAGAGACAGGACGCCAAAGGGTGGGAGATCGCCATGGCCGATGATCGCGGATAAAGTTAGGAGATCGACAAACGCCTAGATGGGACTTGAAGGCGGGCATGAAGAATTTCATTGGGCGATGCAAGGGCCCTCAATGTAATAAACCCGACTTTAATTTTGAATTCTAATTGAAATATTCATAACTTTTGGGTTAAAATTAAAGAAGATATTTAAGTTTAAATAATATAATATAATAGTAAAAGATGGAGGGACAAAAGTGTATTTTTTCATTAGTGGACAGACACTTTCGGCGAAAGACAAGATAGAAAAGGAATAGAAAATAGAAAAGAAAGAAAAGGAGAAAGAATACCGAGAAAGGAAAAGAAAATAATGATGGTGTTTTAAGGTTTTGTTAGGTTGTTTTGTTTAAGAGAGAAGGGGGGAGAGAAGAGTCTCTGAGAAAAAGAGAGAGAAAGAGGAGAGCGCACGGAGAGGAGAGGAAGAAAGAAAGAACAAGGAATATGGAGAGGAGCACTAATGGCAGAAAGGAATGAGAGATGGGAGAAATTATTGGTGTGGTTCTTTCTTTGATAATGAAAAGATATGGGTGTAGATCAAAACGGTGGGATGATGTCGGATCAAGGTGAAATTTTAGTAGTGATCTGGGAGCCAGATCTTATATTAGTGGTGTGGAGTTTCAATTTGAGATAAGCAGGAGGATACAATATCTTCTAAAAATCAGGAGTGTTTTTCTTAAAATATCTGATTTGTATTCCTCTTGAGCTGTGTGCTATCTGTTGAAATCCATGGTATTTTGTTTGGAACATCTGATATGTATGATTGTTATTGTTTGAGGCTAAATGCTATGGAATGGAATATACATGTACTGAGTGGATCCGCCAATAGGTTCCACCATCGGACCGGGAAAAAGCCGAGAGATAGGAGATGTGGATAGCCGGTCACTAGTAATGTTCAGGAAAGACACTGGTATGAGGTCTTTGATGAAATATGGATCGTTGTGCCCTACTCTGACATTTGTTGTGAGTCATTATGATTCGTTGAGCATATTCCCGTTCGTATGTATACTTCAATGTTTAAAATAATTTTCCGGAGGACGTGGGAGTTCAGATAAACGAGATGAGGTCAAGTGAAAGACTTAAAGATTTTTGATCTTTTTGTATAATGATAGTGGAGACATTGTAAAAAAATAACATTTGAGACTATTGAATATTTGAAGAAAATAGTGCTCTGATTTGTATTTAAGAAAATATTGGGAATTTAGGTAATAATTACAGTCCGGGAGGGTCGGGTCGTCCACATCAACTCGTTGGCCGAGGTGGAAGGCGCAACTTGATGCTCTTAAGGACTCGCCTGAGCCGAGATCGCGCAAAAGAGAGGAGCCTAAAGGAAGTAAAGGCGATTGGTCTCCCCTTGTGCAAGATGGATGTGACACAAGGGGTACTATCTCTTCCTCCCCCTCATCTAAATTACATTCATAGGCCCAAGAGTTATTCACGGGATCGAGGAATGCTCGGGGAGTTAGATAATTTTCTAGGAGCTTGGACAATATTTTGAAGCCAAAACTAAGCGAAGCAGATAGAAAAATCAAGACGGCCCCTCTCTTCCTCGCGATGCGGCTACATATGGATGAAGGTGGCGCTGCCATGCCGATATGAGCGTGGGAACTTGCAAGATAGCTACTTGGGTATGATTTCAAGAAGGAAAGCAAGAGGCATCTATCCCGAAAAAACTCGGAACATGAAAGCCAAGACAAGCATTCGGCGTTCACTCACAAAGGAACCATCCGAGATTAGTGAAGGAGTTCTCCGAGCTCTTGCTAGAGAATCCCCGATAGCCTAAAAGGAGTTCTCTTCACCTTCATTGATGGGTTACAATCTTGGGCAAAAACTTGAAGTGCAACGTCGAGGACCACAAGATCTTGACAACGGCCATCTCTATCGTGGAGTCTTTAATAGACTTCAGAAAGTGAGCCTCTTCTTCTAAGCCCAAATTTCAAAAATCTAACCAAAACAAAAAGTGGGGGAGCCCATGTGGTCAATCGGCGGAAGGAGGCCCTAGCCATCCCTTCAAGTTACCAACAAGTTCAAACAGATATGAGGAGCGGCCGACCAAGCCCAAGATTTGCTGTTTCCTATGCGACGACAACCATTTTGCAAGGGATTGCCCAAAGCGGAGCAAAGCTAAGTTTTTTTGTTTTTCCTCATTCAAGATGTAAGGAAGAGCCACATCGATGAGGAGACCAAGATGGGATCGCTACGAATTTGCTCATTATCACAATTAGAAGCCCAAGGTGGATTTGGCCCAGACTACAAAGAAGGGACGCATGTACGTTGAAGCAAGGTATGCATTCCTCCACTCGTACTTTATCGATACTGGGCTTCTCATAATTTCAATTGAGATAAGAAGCCAGAGAGACTAGGTCTCCAATGTGAAAGGAGCAAGATGGATAAAGCCTTCATTCGGAGACCCCCCGCACGCCCAATATATTGGAGTTGCTATGAACGTTATGGCTACACAATTGGCGAGTGGACGGCCAAGTGGACTTCTCGGTCGTACCCATTAGATAGTAATCCCATTGTTTTGGGGATGGAAATTCTTGGATGGGTGGCGGGCAGTCCCCATCCCTTCGCCGAGACTATGTGCATCATGGGCGAAGGAAATGCTTGCATGGTGCCACTTGCTAGAGAAGCACCTTTGAAGGCAAAACTTTGTCCGAATTCAACTATGCCAAAGGAATGAAGAAAATGAGCCAACTCCTTGTCGCCTTTACGCTCAAATGAAGAATCTTCTAGCACATTGATACATGCCAAGAAAGTGTGAGGTGCTTGAAGACTTCCAAATTTCATGCCCCCGTAGCTACCAAAAAGAACTTCCACCTAAGAGGGAGGTGGATCATGCATTGAGTTGGAAGTGGGGCGCCAAGATCCCGGCCATGACACCTTATCGGATGGCTCCCCCAGAGTTTAGCGGAGACTACGGAGGCAATTAAAGGATTGGTTGGATGCCGGCTTCATCCAACCATCAAAGAGTCTTAATGGGTGCACCGGTGTTGTTCCACCGGAGCCGATGGTCCCTTTCGTCTTTTTGCATCGCTACCGGGCACTTAACAAGGTAACCATCAAGAACAAGTACCAACTCCCTTTTGCCGATTTTTCGATAGACTTGGCGATGCACGATGGTTACCAAATTAGACTTGATATCGGGGTACTTCAAGTCCCCGAATTTGCCGAGGAGGACGTGGCCAAGACCCAGGTGTCACGAGATATGGCTCCGTCGAATTTTTATTTATGCCCTTCGGCCTTACTAATGCTCCTTCCACATTTTGTATCTTAATGAAATCTAAAAAAAAATATTGCAATCCCTTCTTGGATCGATTTGTCAGTATTAATTTGTGCACATTTTATTTAAGCTCGTCTTGGAGGAGCATTTGGGGGCACCTACGACAAGTTCCCTCCAGTGTTAAGGGACATGAGGTATATGTCCAACAGGGAATGCGCCTTTGCTTAATCGAAGTAAACTTCTTGGGCACGTGGTCCGTAGGGGGCAAAATCCGTATGGACAAGGCCAAGTGCAAGCCATTCACGAGTGGGATGCTACCAACGAAAGTCACGAGCTACGATCCTTCCTTGCTTAGCGCACTATTAGCGGCGATTTACCGAGGATATTCGGCCATAGCCGCACCATTGACGGACCTTCTCAAGAAATCATTCATGGGAATGGACGGCTAAGTGCGAGTATGCTTTCCCAAGCATGAAAAGGCAAGCATGGAGGAGCCCGTTCTTAGCCTTGTTCGACCATACCACCATTGGAGGTGCACACCGACGCCTCAAATTTTTGCCATTGTGGGGTGTTGATACAAATGGCCCCTCCCATCGCTTTGAAGCCGCAAGTTAAATATACTGAGAGGCGATATACGGGCAAGAAAGGAGATGACTGTCGTGGTATCATTGCTTACGGACATGGAGCACATTTGCTTTGCTCCAAATTCGGGGTCTGACGGACAATATCGCGACGACAGTTACTTCTGACCTCACAAGAAGTTAAACTCCTAACAAGCTCGGTGGCAAGACTTTCTTGCCGAATTCCGACTACTCTTGGAGTAACAGCCGGCAAGGCCACCTTGTGGCGGACGCGTTGAGCAGAAGGGGCGAACTTGCCGCATTAGCCAACCCCACTGTCTTTTAATGAGAAAACAAAGAAGGGCTTTCTCATGATCCCGTGCCAAGACTCTCAATCGATAACACAAGCAAGGCAAACACGGCCATTTTGGATAAGGGTGATCTTCTCTTTGCCAAGGATATCGATTTACGTGCCTAATGGGGCTGCTTTCGCAAAAATATTGAAGAGTGCCATGACTCCAGTGGCCGGATCGGGCGTTCATCGCACCTCTTGCCTTGGTGGAGCACATTTATTATGGCCAGCGAATGCGGGACAGTGGAACTCATGTGACGACCTGTCTTGTGTGCCAATAAGACAAGGTGGAACAAAGTCCGTCCTGCGGGTTTGTTAGAACTCCTTCCCACACCGGATCGCCTTGGGAAAGTCAGCTCCATGGATTTCATCACAAGTCCTCCCCAAGCCCGAAGGGAGGGTACCATTATTGTGGTGGTCGACCTCGTTTTTTCTAAGTTTTATTTTGCAACATTCCATACCGGCCACCACAGTGTCACGACCCAACCCATTTATACATGTGGGTCCCCTTATTTTAGTGGCTATCGTGACCGGCCAATGAGATTCCACTCCCTAAGGCCTACTTCTTAATTACAGTATTTGTTTAGGGAAAAAAAAAAAAAAAAAAAAAAAATTTTTCTATTATTCAGTTACTTACTTGAATACAATAAAACAGGCAGAAATAATTTCAAAATAACCCATAGCTGATGTGTCATACATACTTATACAAAGACTCTTACATTCTTCTAATAAAATATGAGCAACATATTTTTATCCATAATTTTGGCACACCTTAATTCAACTATAATTTTAAATGCAATCATTCCTATACTGATTTTTATATGTATGGGCCTTCCACAATCACGCTAGGTCACCCGCCTTCAATTGGTGCCACGTCGTTCTCATTACCCTGAATGTACGTCGACTACGTGCTTAAGCACTAGGCTTAGTGTGAGTCACGTTATATTAAACAATACCATGTCCCATGAAAATTACAACCTAAATTCATTTCATACATGAAATATTTCTCTTTGTCAATCATTTATTTTCAACCATTGGCTCTTTAGACCAACTTACCCTTTATATTATATCCAAACCATATCATATTGATTGACACTTGCGACACACATCCCGTTTCAACGATCCCAGTAATTGGGGAGTCGACCCAATACTATAAATGGCATGATTCATCCGAATCATCTGGCAATGATCTCCTATTACATCACACCGTTATATTCTTTTCCCCTACGTCGTTGGCACCGTTAAACCATGGCTTCTAAATCATACTTCACAAATTATTTCTTTCATTCATGGCAAAAAAAAACACAATTAAAATATACCATGCTTTTAACATAAACATAAGATTTAAACATACAACACATGCTACATTATTCAAAATATTTTTTAAGTAGGTAAAAACATAACAAAACTCCCCTAAGTCTTATTTTAACGCCTTTTCGTATTATCTCGTAAGCTAACGTTCCCGAATTTGGATCCTATATTAATATTCAGATCGTTAGATTTAATATCTCGTGGCTTATGAATAATACTAAATTTTATAATTTTCTAGGTTAGAAAACCAATTAATAGTTTCAATTTTCCTGCACTTAATTATTTAAACAGTGAGTCGGTATATGATTTTTATAAATTTCACTCGATTATAATTTGACTCTGAAAATTTTCACACACATATTAGACACATATATGTATCTACAGTAAAATTAAATTATATATTTCTAAGCTATCTACTATTTTTAAAAATTCTTCCTAATGACTTCATTTCTGCACATAATTTCTTCTGTCATAGCTCGGTTTATAATTTGTTTTGAGTATTTAAATTTAATCATAAATTCATAAAATTAAATACTTGATAACTAGACATATATATTTAACATATATCAATATGTAAATGTTTTTTATGTATGTAAATATTTTTATAAAATTCGCAAACTTTCTGTTAAAATAAATGTTCAGTTTTGGAATTTATATTGCATGTCAATTTAAATTATTTAGAATCTGAATTTGCAATAAGTTCAACTAAAGTTTTAGATAATTTAAATATATTTCTAACTCAACTAAATTGAGTAATTCGGATATCATAGAAAAAAATTATGATTCAGAATACTTTTAACTGTTGTAAAGGTAAAAATAAAATCGGACCTATTCAATTTTGATTTTGAAAATATATAATAATGACATAATTTTGGGTTATTTGTGCATTCTAAAAAAATGAGAAATATATTGAATTACCTTAGAAGAAACTTGAATAATTTTCGATTCTGGTCTTTTTTTTCAGAATTTCTTCTTCTCTCACTCTATCGGCCTTTTCTCTCTCTTTCCTTCTTTCCTTTGAGCTCTCTCTCATCTCACTCTGTTCCTTTCTATTTCATTTTCAGCCCCCCTTTTTTTTTGAAAGTGTTGGGCTCTTTAGCTTTATCCCCACACAGCACTCACACACACACAAACCCTTCCCTCTTTTTCCTTATGTGTCCTACCACATGTATAATATATTATGCCTACACCTATACACACACACGTTCTTCCTTTTTTTTCTTTATAACTAAAAGGAGAATTAGGAAGTAAAGATTATGTTAATGATGATGTCATCCATGACATTATTCATTCATTATTTGTACAAATTACCTTCCATTCCTTCAATTTACAAGTTCTTTTTCACTTTATCTAAAAGTTATAACCCTTTCAATTACACCCAAAAAAATTCTATAATGAATAAGTTTAATTCTAATAATTTTTATTTCTCTAATAAAGAAAGAATAATTAAGGATCGGGGTAATACCAAAGTTGCACCGCGGAGGAGAGGGCCGGCTATTCTTGGCACATGTAGTGAGTAATTGGGGATTCCTAAAACTGTTGTCATCGTCGGGACTCTCGCTTCACGGGCATTTTTGACCGAGCTTTTCAAGTTCCTTGGTCACGGAACTTATCTTCTCTACACGCTTTCACCCACAAACCGACGGCCAAACCGAAAGGGAGAATGCTTTATTGGAGCTCTACTTAAGGCCACTTATTGAGTGGCCATCAAAGGATTGGGCAAAATTGGCTCATGTTAGCCCATTCTCATACAACCTTCAAAGAAGCTAGGCAACCACTCCAACCCATTCGAGCTGCTACAGGCAACACCTTTTGACGCCTACCGCCGTTTGCTACTGGGTAACAGGCACTGAGCCTGGGGCTTTCAAATTTCAACTGGTGGCAATGACCAGTCTGATATTGCCAAGGCTTACTTGGCCAAGGTGGCCAAAGATGAAGAAATGGGCGGTATGAAGCGCGACCAAAAGAGTTACAATAATGAGACCTTGTCAGTTTGAAACTTCTCCCCATCAGCCAAGTTTTCAAAGGGCTTCACAATGGACTAGCATGGAGAATGAGGGACATTCTCCATCACAAGAAGAGTTGGCAAGGTGTCCTCCAACTCGAGTTGCCTTTGAAATTAAAGATCCATCCGGTCCTTCCATGTCGCCTTCTTAAGCCTTATTATGCGTATATGGAAGACCCGACTGTAAGTGAATCATCGAGAGCTCCACATCCATCACGGCATCATTCGACAAGGAAGCAAGGCTATCATCATTGCTCACCGAGTGATACCAAGACGGGGGAAGAAGTACGGGAGTAACCTAGTAAATGGAGGGGGCAACCGGTAGCAAGCCAATGGGAGCAAAGAGGAGTCTTGTGCAGTTTAGGGACAAGATCGCCGAATTTTCAGGGACTGGACGGGGCGTCGCCATATTAGGTGGAGAATGTTAGCAAACCCACTTAATTGGCACAAATATTAGGCCCCATGATGCCAAAGTTTCGAACCAACTAGAACATTCAGGACCTTCCATGGGTCTTCTAGGAGCATGGCGAAAGTTCAAAATCTCTACCACATGCTGACGGATGGTTAAAAAGTCTAGAACATGGTGGAGGCTTATAGGAGGATCTTGTCATAGCTTGTTAGACTTTGGTAGAAGATTCTAATACCTTGAGTTGTAATAAATAGGGGCAAACCCCTCATTTGTAAGGCAGCCAATCTTGGAATACAAACTTGCATTCTCCAAGCTCTCTCTCTCTAAAATTCTCTTGTTGCTCACTTGTGTTCTTTCTTAGCCTTGTCTTTCGGTGTTCTTAAGGCTTATTTAGCGACTTTTGTAGGAAAAACGACTAAGTGCCGCACGGGTCGAGGCATTCGAGATCTAAGCCCGTGACAAATGTATATGATTCGATCCGACTAGCCTAAGGAATACGACGAACGAAATTAACACATTTTCAAGCAAGCAATTAAGTACCTTAACCTCTAAAGTATAGTAAATTACTTTTGATGCTATGATATATGCATGAATTATATTATTCTATGCAAATCAATCCTGGAATAGATATGAATCTTTTAAAAAGATTTTTGTATGTATATGCCTATGAACCATCATGTTTCTACCTTGGGAAGTACTCGGGCAGCATACCCGACTCAAGGTGGTGTGAAATCACGTATCAAACCCGACTAATGGACGGGAAGGTCATAGTGCATAATGTATGTTTCAAGAATTATTTGACTCTGATAAGTCAAAATACAATACAATCATAAATTTGAACAAGTAATGCGAAGGATTAATGTTTTATCTATTCCCTGAATGAAACTACCGGTAAAGTACTGAGACATATCTTAAGCTCCTTAGCAGTAGCAACAACTTCAGCATCCCCCAGACCCATAAACTAAAACCATACACTCAACTAAAGGAGGCTTAGGAAAATAGGACTTAGGCTCTGGAAAGAGAACAAGCATCCATCTTCACAAGAACAGATAACAACAACATCAGATGCAGCAAGTAGTTGGAACAGCAAACCAGGAGCAACAACTAACAGAACCTAGGAACCATATTGGCTAAAACGTAATGAATAGACTCAAACCAAACTCAAAACCAGCAACACCAACACTAAGACCATGAGGATAGATGCACCATAGCCTAACTATGTCTAGATATAGGTTAAAAATAACCCTATACACCTGCAATTGAATTCGCTTATAAATACCCTAAGGATGCTTGATCACCCCTTCAAAAATCCTCTCATTTCTCGCCTTCCAAATGTAGTATACTGAGCAAGCAATGCCAATTTTCTTGGCTTCAGATTTAACACTTGTTCCACTAGCTTCCTTAATTATCCACATTACAGCTGATTTCAAGGTGGTCATTGCACGCGTAATACCCAACCATTGTTTAATTTGAGACCAAACTTGCTTTTCTATAACAATATTGAAAGAACAAATGGTCAATAGTTTCATCATCAACAGAACAAATGGGACAAACCTTCTCTTCAATGAGCTATTGAATTTTGTCTCTTGTCTGCAGACTATTCTTGAGGCCCAACCACAATATGAAGGAATGCTTGAGAGTTATGCTGTTGTGCCACACCAAATTTGGCCAAGTGAGGGTTAGCTTTCAAGGTCTAAAGAAGTCATAGTCTGCTTTTGAGTTGAATTTCCCATTTATAACCCATTGCTCCCCCTTCTTATAGCGTCTTCATAGTTTGCTTTTGAGTTGAATTTCTCATTTATAAACCATTGCTCCCCCCTTTTTTTAGTTGCCTGAATTGATCCATCTTCCGTCAGAAGTTTATCCCTCACATTAAGCACATGTTTCATCAGGTTGGAGTCTTGCTTAACCCATTGCTCCCCCCTTTTTTAGCTACCTGAATTGATCCATCTTCCATCAAAAAGCTTATCCCTCACATTAAGCACATGTTTCATCAGGTTGGAGTCTTGCTTGCCGCCATTGTACTCCTAAATACATGTGTTTTGTAAATATTTTTTGGTGCATCCATCTAGCCCACAAGTATCTTTTTTGACTTGGATGCTTCAGAAGTTCCTAGACAAAATGACTATATTCCAAGCTTCCAAATTCTTGAAACCTAACCCACCTTCCTTTGGGGAAAGACAAATATCATTACATGCAACTAGAGCTTTTTTAAACACAAAACATTTACCTCCTCATAGGAAATTCTTGTACATCCGAGTTATTTTGACCCTAACCCCAGTAGGAACGGGCAACTTAGAAAGCCAAAAATACTTAATTCCCTGCAAAATTGATCGAATTAGTTCACATCTACCAGAAGTCTCAGGCTCCGTTTGACACCATTTTTTTTAGCTTTTTTTCTGCCTTTTTTATTTAAAATAAGCAAAAAAATCAATCAGAGTTGTCTTTTTTGCTTTTATATTTTTACTTTTTTGCTTAGTTCTAGTTTAAAAAAAATTAAAAAATCTTGACCTTTTTAATAGCAAGCTTAATAAAAACTTGATTTTTAAGCCTTACCAAACGGAGCCTCATACCTGCCCAAGAAGTCATACAATCAGAAATTCTATCCATAAAAGGATGAAATTTGCCATCTACTCCCACCAACACACTGCCTGGGTCATTTAAGCAGCCATCCCAATAAATTATTTCAATCTTGTACCAGGATTTCATTTACTGGTTAAGGACAATCCTGTACCGCCATGGGATACACATTCGGATTCATCCAAACAGACCGTTGACAGCACTTCCCTCGCAGT
>CM018916.1:3889406-3894406 GCA_009663005.1 Actinidia chinensis
CAGCGCAGATCCCACGCTAGCCTAGACAGCCAGAACAATAGTAAATCCGTTGTGTCGAGCAAATGAAGAGCATCGCGTCAGCCGAACTCGCTCCAGTATGGATCTTCGCGAGATTCTTAATGCCAAGCGTAATCAAGGAGGAGATCTGTGTGATAAAAGCTGAGCTGTCACGGCATCGGGCAAAGACATTATCCCAATAGGGTCAATGACTCGAACAATCAGACCCAAGTCAAGGGAACCAGTCCCAAGATACCAGATGTCATTCTTTCAAGAACTCGAGGGAATGGATCCTCTAGAGAAATTTACGCCACCAAGGTTCACACTATACGATATAAATTGGACCCGAGATATCACATCAGTCATGTCAAACATATGATGGCGCCCTGGAATCACTTAGAGGCAGTGATGGGCCGGGTGTTTCCATCGAGCCTAGGTGATCTCAAGTTGAAATGGTTTGACCGGCTATTCACCGGATTGATTTGAAGCTTTCACCAGCTCACTGAATCATTTGTAGCTCGGTTCGTTATAAACATTAAAGCGCCAAAGGGCATTGGCTCCCTTCTGATACTCAGAAATGGCCAGAACGAATCACTCTGCAACTACAACTAGCATTATTGGGAGACTTATAACGAAAACGAAGAATGTTCAAAGGAGTTAGCAGTGGCTGGCTATAAGCTTGGATTAACTCCGGGTGAAAGGATTTAGGAAGACTTGACGCTCAGCCTTCTGACTGACCTCCGGCTTCTCATGTCTCAGGTTGAAATGTTTGCTCGGCTGGAGGACGACGTCCGGCAAGTATAACGAAACTCAGGCTCAACTCCCCGGGGCGAACAGTAGTTCAAAAGACAAAAGGAAAGCTCGGTTGATCATGAGAATCAGGCAAGGTGAGGTACAATGTGGTATTCAAAGAACCGATCTACAAGCTTCTTGCCCAAATACGAGACACGCCATAATTCAAGAAATCCAACCCCTTGGGAGAAGACCCCAAAAGACACAATCAACGGTGGAAGTGTTCCTATCACAAAGAGAAAGGACACAGAACCAAGAGTTACCGAGCTTTGAAGACTTTCCTTGACCAGCTTGTCCGAGATGGACATTTGAAAGAGTTCATGGATCAAGAAAAGACCAGAACAGAGGAAGCCAAGACCAAACCAAACTCCAATTTTGACTTGAGCAGTGAAGAAACATCGAAACCCAGGAAGAGGACCTTCTATTGGGAATTATTCACATGATAGGGGGCCTAAATCACCCAAATCTTGAGAATATAATTCGAGGCGAGATCCGCATGATCCAACAGATGAATGAAGTACTTTCGGTTCAATTAGCAACTAGAAGCCGAGACAGACAATGTCTGAATTAAGAAGCATCACATTTATCAAAGCTGAACTGGAGAGGGTCTAGCATCCCGATGTTAACCCCCTGGTCATCTAGCTCAGTATAAACAATTACGACATTAAGAGAATCCTAGTGGACACGGGAAGCTATGTTGAGGTGATGTATTATGACCTCTTCAAACAACTCAAACTTTCAAAATCAGACTTAAATCCAGCCTGAGCCACTTTAGTCGGTTTTAATGCTCAATCTCACTGGCCTTTGGGAACCGTAACTCTCAAAATTTGAGAGTTCCAAGAGTTGGGGATGGAGTTCGTAGTTGTTGACATCCCTTCTCCATATAATGCGATTGTCGACCGAGATTCGTTGTACAGGATGAAGGGAGTGACTTCTACATTACACCACATTATCAAATTTGTCACCCCTTAGGTGGGTAAACCATTTATAGAGATCAAGTAGCGGCCAAACAATGCTACATTGCTACGATCTCCTTGAAAGTGGTCATAAAAGAGGTGCAACTGATTGAGGATGAGTGAAAGGTCGTGGAAGACCCGAGGCTAAGGTCGTGGAGGACCTGATACGCTATCAGCTAGATGAGCCAAGCTCGAATCATTTCTTTCTCACTGGTGTAAACCTGGAGGAACGAGAGAGAACCGAGCTCATCCAGTTTCTCACAGCAAATATTGAGTTCTTTGCATGGACACCCTATGAGATGCCTCGGATAAACCCAAATTTCATCAAACATCAATTGGACGTCCTCCCAGACGCTCGACCAGTCAAACAACGGGGAAGAAGATCCATACCCAAGCATGTGGATGCTGTGATTGAAGAGGTGGAAAAGTTAAAAGAAACAAATGCAATAACATAAGTTCTCTACCCGAGCTTCCTGTCCAACACATTCATGGTAAAGAAGAAGACTGGCAAGTGAAGAGTCTGCGTCGACTTCACAAGCCCCAAATCATAATAACATTGAATAGAGATGAAAGTCTGATTCCTAATAATCTAACAATATTGTTACAGATCGAGAATTTAAATAAAGGTTTGGAGAATTCAAAATAAATAGTACAAATTCACTTAGCTATGTGAGATTCACATGCTCAAGTGAATTTGAATAATTTATTTCGAATTTTAAAAATTTTTTTAGTCCAAATTCTAGAATCGTAGTATCTCTCATAATTGAACGACCGAGGTAACCTTATTAAATATTTGGATTTATTTATGAATCTTTATTGAACAAAATATTTTAGAAACTATATTTGAATTTGCATTCATTTTATTTTATTGGCTCTCACAAGAATACGAGATTATTGGAGTTAGCGAGGGAATCATATTTTTCTTCAAATTAGGAATTTTACTTCAGCTTGATTAAGAAATCAAGAATCACATTCCCATTCCTGCTTAATCCAAATGATGGAATCACAAAATTAATAATGACATTCTATACCTCTTAAGATTCCTAACATTCGAACACACGAGTAGTTTGGGTTTTGATACATTAGTTTGGGGAAGAATTTGTAAGAATAGACTATATTTTCTTTAATAAAAAACCAGTTGGCCTAGGGAGATTAAAACTCAAACTAATGTGAGAAAGGAGGAAAACTGGATTTCAAAGCTCACATCTGGCGGAGAGTGGCTCAATTCAAATTTATGCAACGCGGTTTGAATAGAGATAACACCATAAAGTCTAAATTAGGAAATATATACATATATGATATATAAAATATGTGAAAAAAGTGTATTTATTGCTTTTGGCTACTACCGAAAAGTACAAAAAAAATGGAAATGGACAGGGGGGGGGGGGGGGGGCCCAATTCTTTTGTATTTTTTTATAAAAGTAGTTGACTGAGGGTAAAGGATAAAAAAATATTTTGTATGCCTACTTTTTTTTGGCTTCTTGGCTAGCGATTTATATATTCTCGTGCTCTTTAATGGCACTCATTTCTTTTATTTTATTGTGATAAATTACCCAATGCCCATTTTTACTCAAATGTATATTTTTACTACTTAGAATGACATTTGGGTGGACATTTGTGAAAATTCACTCTAACAAAGACAAAAAAGAGTGTAATTAGAGAGAAGGGGAGTGTGAGAATTGCTAAAATTTTTTTTTCAAATAAATAGGAGTTTTTATATTTTTAGACTTTTGTCGTCAATAAAATCCGACAAAACATATAATTTTAATTAAATAATTAAAAAAATCATTAAAAACGAAAAAACTCAAACAATAAAATAACTAAATTGGTTCAAAATAAATTAATACGAAAGGGCAATTTTCTCAAGTTCAATAGAGAAAATATGCGTAATGCCTAAATACACATCTATACTATATATAAAAGGAGAAAGCTGATTAGAGTTGCGAATCATAAAGTTTTTTCATTTTCGAATTACCCTATGTAACGCCTCAGTTTTATTTTAAATTTGATAACTACTAAGATTTCATTTTCCCACACACTTTTCATCTTTCTTAGGGTTTCATAGGACAATTGAGGGTGGACACCTTTAGTATATATAAATCAACAAAGTTTGACAGAGAACTGAGGTATTTAAACATTGTAGCTGTGGATCATATGTTGATTTTGGCAGTGTTTTAGTACCAGAAAAGAGAGGTAATAATGTTCATACCACACTTCTATTGGCACACAAAATAAAATTAAAACTGTTAGTGCTCACAATTATGGGATGCCCACTTTCTAAAAATGATTTGGGCAGGTCATATAGATCATCTTTTCAACATGTGACAATAATTAGATTAATCCGATTATGACCACACAAAATTTATGTGATGCAGGACCAGACTCTCATTAAAATGTAACTAATTTAAATTTCTTTTTATTTTGGTGAAGAGTAACAAATATTGAATGCAACGGCACTAATAAAAAATTAAAAGTAAGAGTGTGTTAAAGTTCGAACTTAGTTAGTCACTTATGCTACTTTATTTGTATTATTCTATAATATTCTCATTGATAGTATTATCATATATTAAATATGATATTCATTTTCGGTATATATAAAAAACCTTTCTCTGCCCCCACTAAAGGCTGATTGGGGCTCACGAATCACTTTAGGCAACACTTTTTTTAATCTACCAGCTAATAATTTTGATAAGATTTTATAAATACTTTTTAATGTATGTTGTACTTAAATTTCATATATATAGCACAAAAAAATATAGGAATGTTTATTTTAGAGTGCGCTCGATTTATCCTTTTGAATTCTCGAAAATTATTATGTCCCATTCCCGTACCCATGTCATGTCCGTATCCACGCTTATTAAGTCCGTTGGCAAGGTTAAGCGGGTTTTCACTCAAGTTTCTCTTTTATGCTTGAATCCCCTTGTTTATGATGTCACCTTGATGTCCTCATGCCATCAAATTTAAGAAATTAGTAGGACCTAAGAATTGCCTTGGAGTTGGTATGATGATTTGCTCGAGAACTACCTTGCAGTCCACGCACTAGAACCTTGGGGTCATGTGGACTGTAATTCATAATTGCCAGCCTTGCTCTCTCTCTCTCTCTCTCCAGCCCTCTCACCCAGCTGACCTCCAGTCTTCCAAAACTGTACACATGAATTAGGGGATTTTACAGCTATTTTCTAAGTTTACATTAACTAACCTCTAACAGCTGCTATTTTGTTTTTTTTATTTTTTTTTGTATGTTGTTTTTGGTAT
>CM018916.1:3906906-3919406 GCA_009663005.1 Actinidia chinensis
CATCTTCTTCCGTTGTTATCCTGCAACGCATACCTTGCCATCGACTGTTCCAAACGAACCACGACAGACCTCCAGCGGCTTTCGTCGGGGCTCTGACGTGCTTCGCTAACCCTTGCTAGGATCCCAAACGAACCACGACATTTGGTCTGGAATTCGACTCCTACTTGCATACCATCAATTCCTGAGTTAGGTCAGTATATATGGGTTAGCTTCAATTTTAAATAGTCCACGCTTGTGCACGGTGAGATTGGTCTGCTGACCCGGATTTGTCAATCCAGTAAACCAGATACCAAGTTATCAAAAAAGATATTTTTTTTAACTATTCCTAAAAAATGAACATTACGTTATGGGAAATTTTAAAGAAGACATGTCCTATAATAAATATCAGGTAATAATGGTTTAATTTTATTTTTAGTGATTTTTTTAAAATTAAATAATTTTTTTTATATTTTCTGACTCATCTTATTAAGAGAAATCGAAAAATTATTAAAATTTGATCAAATTATAAAAAAATAACTAAAACCGTAAAAACTTGAAAATCAAAACAACTATATAAATAAAAAAACTAGCCCAAACAAAAATTGTCACACCACATGTTGACCCGATCTGGATCCAAGGGGATCCGATATTAACGTCTTAGAAAATATTCAAAATGGAAGTTGAATATCGGGTTGATTGCATAATTTATATAGTTGATGGTGCAAAGTAAAAAAAATTAAATCACTCCATACTTTAAGGGGCAAAGTACAATTTATCCAAAATTATTTTATAAACTGATTAAAATAACTATAAACATAGAGTGAACTCCCCGAGCCTGACTCTTTAAGTTGACGCCTTAGAAGGTTGAATTTTCATGCTTATCTGCGGTGGCCTTCTCCAACCGCAATAGTGTTTTTATTTATTTATTTTTTTTCTATTTTTAGATAAAAAAATAAGATAAAAACATTTCGGTCTTCAATAATTTTTCTTATTTTTTAATTTTTTTTCTCATTTTTTAAATTTGAACGAAAAAGTGGGATTGATCTCCAATGGTATTCCCTATTTTTTATTTTTTCATTTCTCTATTTCTTGATTTGGGATGAGTATTTATTTTAAAATTCTGATTAATAAAATAAATTTCAGTTAAACTATTAATAAAATATTTTACCATTAAAAAATTGCCTGATTAAACAACAATATTAAATAAAATAATCTTAATGGATTCTCCATTTCTCCATTTTTTAATTTTTTCATTGTCTTGATTTGAAAAATATGAGTATTATTTTTAAAAAAATTCTTCTTAAAAAATAATAATTTTAAAAAAATTATTTATTATTTGATGTTAAATAAGAATAATTTTTTTAAAAAAATTGTAGAATAAAACATAACTACCTTCAAATATTTCACTTATTTCAGGCTTACGTTATCGATTACCTTATTTCGTTTAATGGTACGCTCATATGGTTAATTTTATTTTTATTATTTATGTTTTTAAAATAAATACATTGAATAAAATGTGTCAAATATTATTTTTTACACACACACATATGAAAAAAATCAAATAAATAATATAATATATAAATAAAATTAAAATAAATAATATAAATATAAATAAAAATTAAACTAAATATTAATATATAAATAAAATTAAAATAATAGTCATAATATTAATATACAAGAGTAAAATAGACAATATTACAAATTAAATCTTTAATTTATCTCTCAATTAACAATTTTTATGGCATTGAGCCCCCACTAATTACTCAAAAATACTCCCCCCATTCTTTTTCCATTTCTCTATTTTTTTCCTTCCAATTTAGAGGGAAAAAATGGAGAAATAAAGAAATGAGAAAAAAAATGGGGGTGTTTGGAGATGGTCTAAGGACTAAGACAGAGTTCGACTATAAAAAAAAAGTTCATATTTTTTTTATATATAAACATCATTACTCTCTTTTTAATTCTAAATATATTTACTTATTAATTATACAATAAAAAAATATCAACTCATTACCGCCATGGGCCACCCCTCCAGCCACGGCCACTGTTTGCCGGTGATTTTTTCGGCGAACCTCCGGCGACAAGTTTTCCGATGAACCTCCGGCCACCAGTCGTTGATGACTTTTTTGGAGATGACTTTTTATGGCGTATTTTCCCACAAACCTTTGACAACTTTTTCGGCGAACCTTTTCAAAAATAAATTTTACTGTTTTAGTATTCTAAGGGAACAAAATTTATCTGTAGAAGTAACAATAAAATTTATTTTTGAAACCTTTGATAACTTTTTTTGACAAACTTTTTTAGAAATAAATTTGACTGTTTTAGTATTCTGAGAGTAAAAAATAATAAGTAAAATTTATCTATGGAATCAACAATATAATTTATCTCTAGAACCAACAGTAATAATTATTTGCGGAATCAACAATGAAAGTTATCTCTGAAAAAGTTCGTCGGGAAGTCGTCAGAGTTTCACTAGAAAATGGGTTGGCTAAAAAGTTGCCGAAAAAGTCCCCGGAGGTTCGCCGTAAAAGTCGTCGGCCACCAGTGGTGTTGTCGGAGAGGGTAGGGAGTGAGAGTGTAGTGAGAAATAAAAAAGAATAGAGATTGCAAAGATATTTTTATCTGTATATTCAAAAATGAATTTTAACTTAAATTTTTGTGACATAAATCATTGTGTTAGAAATTAGTCCAAAGCGGATTTTAAAATCAACCTCCCTTAAAAGTATAGTCAAACATGAATGTGCTGAATCAAGTAATTAACCTTTGTCATTGGTACACCTTTGGGTTAATTACAATTTATCCTCTCAACTTTCAAAAACTCAACAATTTACACTATCTGCTCGTTTGGCTGGCGGATATAGGAGGGGGATAAGTTTAAAAAGGGATAAATTTTAGAGAGGGATAACTTTTGGAGGGGGAACTTTAATTTTGTTTGGATACTTTTTAGAATATGTGATAAGCGTGGATAAGGAAGAAAATATAGAGAGAGAAATAAAATATAAAATATTTGAAGTTTAAAAAAAAAATATTTTGTTTCTATCTATATATATATAAATAAAATATATATTTTGTTTTTCTCTTATATAATCTTTTCTTATCCCTCACCCCCTTATCCCCCGGATACTTTTAGTTAAGTCTAGTCCCCCAAAAATTATCCCGCCTCTATCCACCTGCTGGGGGAAAAATTAACCGTGTCAATAAATTATCCGCCTCCTTAGCCTCCATCCACACGACTTGGGAAAAATTATCCGAGGGAAAAGTTATCCCCCCCTAACCACCAAACAGGCCAAACGACCCTATAAGGTCAAGTACTAATTTCACCCTTCATTTTTCTGATCCCCTATACTTTCACCAAAATTATGCTTTCGTTAGTAAACTTTAGGTGAAATCTCACTTTGGTCTCTCTTCTTTTAATTTTTCCCTCAAAAGGTTGTGATTTGTGTTGATTTCCGTCAACATCATTAAAGTTAGATGGATGGAAAGGTGACATTTTAACGTGACTTAGGCTCCGTTGGTAACGGCGTCAAGCCCAACTTTTTTAAACTTGCTACAAAAAATCAGATTTTGTAGTTTTTTTATTTTTTTGGCCTTTACTTAGCTAAAAATACGTAAAAAAAAGCAAAAAAAGTCAACTCTGACCTTTTTACTTATAAGCTTAAAAATCAACTAAAAAATGGTATCAAACGGCGCCTTAAATTGTAAATGGAATTACTATCACTAATAAAATGATTAAAGTAAATAATTAGAAGGTTGGTCACAATAGATCTTGTGAATGTAACTTTTCTATTTTAATTGCTTTGAAGGAGTCGCTTCTAGTCCAAGTTTCACAACAGTGGAAAAAAGAGCTATTGCCCTTTTGACATGTTTGCCCTTAGAGTTTTTTAGTCGTTTTGATTTAGAAATTTATTACTAATGAAAACGATTAAATGTAAAAAATTAGAGTTTTGGTCACAATGAAAGCGTGTGAAATGGAACTTTTCTATTTTAATGGTTTTGAAGATCTTGCTTCAAGACAAGTTTACGACTAGTGGAAAAAAGAGCTATTGCACTTTTGTTGTAGAGGTTTTTAGTCGTTTTTATTTCGGATTTTTTTTAGGAAAAAAACCTATTGTTTGATTAAAATATTATACTTATTAGCTCATCTTGACGAAGTATTAAATTATTTATTTAATTTGAAAAAAAGTTTAACAAATACACAAAACAAAATATTTTAAGTCAAGAATTATTTGAATAAAAATTTTAAATTTTGCATATTCCTCTCATCAAGGGAAATCAGAAAACTATAAATTTTGATCAAATTAAACGGTGAAAAAAGGTTAATTAAAGACAAAAAAATTTAAAAATATAAAAAATCTGAAAACAACCTACCCAAAAGGGGTGTTAGGCTCCGTTTGGTTACCAGCTTTTTTTTTAGTTTTTTTTCCTTACTTTTTTGGCTTAAAATAAATAAAAAGCCAATCAGAGTTGGCTTTTTTGCTTTCTGTTTTTGCTTTTTTTGCTTAATTTTAATTAAAATAAAGCTACAAAATCAAAAAAGTTAAAAATTCTTGGTATTTTTGATAGCAAACTTAAAAAAAAGTTTGACTTTTAAGCATTACCAAATGAAGCCTTAATCTACTCGTTATGTTTCTTATATATTGCATATTTATATGTATGTATTATATGTGTTAGGTAAAGAAAAAGAAGCAAGGATATTGAATAGATATTATTAATACTAGTTGACGATGAATCTTCACAATTGCTTTGCAATTTTGTGGCAAGAAACAAAACAAGTACCAAATTCAAAATTTTATAATTTTTTAGTTTTTCATCTCTTCTTGATAAAAGAAATTTAAAAATATATATTTTTTAATTTAATTTAAGAAAAAATTTTTAAAAACAAAAAAATTATTTTTACTGGAAGAAATTGAATTAAAATTTTATATTTTTATATTCCTCTTGTTAACGGTGAAAGAATTTACAAGGTTCTATTTGGTAATGCTTAAAAAGACAGTTTTTTTTAACCTTGCTACCCAAAAAATCAAATTTTTGGCTTTTTGCTTTCTTTGCTTGATTTATCTAAAAATGAACAGAAAAAAAAGAAAAGCATAAAAGAAAAAAATCAACTCTAACTGCTTTTTATTATTAACTTAAAAAAACTAGCCTAAAAGGGTACCAAACTGACCTAATAAAAAAATCTTGAACCAGAAGCATCTAGAAAAAAACTATTCAAACCAATCTCAATATCACGTCACGTTTCTTGGATATTATATATATAATGGATGTATTATATGTGTTTGGTAAAGAAAAAGAGCAAATATATTGAAATAGATTTTTTTACTCTTTGATGTCCACAATGGCTTGTATTTTTTGCCAAACCAAACAAGGAATACGTGTGAATGCCACTCATGAATGACTAATTGTGATATAGTCAAATGCAAGTGGATTTCTTTGACAATAACATCTTTGAAAATATGTCAAAAACCTTTATATAAAGCCAATGAATTTGGCTAAAAATCCAAGGCTTTGTTGTGGGGGATAAACAATGAACAATTATTGGTAGAGGCCAGGTTATTTTGTATTCTTTCACAATGAGAAATTGTCAAAAGACTTGTGTTTTGTTTGGTCTTATTTTACTTTGAGTTTTTTTAGCTATTTAGAGTTTTGAGTTTTTTCGTCTTCAGTGACTTTTAATTATCTGATCAAAATTTTATATTTTTTTCAGTTTCTTTTGATGAGAGGAATCCAAAAATATAACAATTTTAATCTAATTCGGAAAAAAATTCACGAAAGGCGAAAGAATATCGTTTTTCTTGATTCATTAGCTATATTTTTGAGTTTTGAGTTTTTTTAATATAATTTGAACAAATATAAATAATCGTTTAATCAAAATTTTATACTTTTTTTATTTCTCTTGAGAAATCTGAAACTGTAATAATTTTTAATTTGAGAAAAAAATTATTAAAGACACAAAATAATTATTTTTACTTGATAATTTACTATATATTTTTATTTAGTAGAGTTTTTTTAATAAATATAAATAAATATTTTATATTTTTAAATTGCTCTCGTAAAAAAAAATCGCAAAAATATAAGATTTATATTAGAGGGGGGAAAAAAAATCGTTAAAATATGAAGGGAAAAAAAACGGAAAAAAAACAAAAAAAAAAAACACCAAAAAATCTAGAAAGGAATCAAAATAAGCGATAAACAAAGCGTTGCGTATGGATTTTGCCCTAGAATTGTAATGATCATAGAAGTGAGGAAATTGAGATTTTATTGTGAATTGTCCTTATCAACAAAGGAAAAGGGAAATAGGGTCTTATCAAAATTTTAGGAGAGAGAATAAATGCTCGAATTTCCCATCACGTCCTATTGGAAGGCGGCAATCAGTGTTTTCTCATTTATTTGAAAAACAAATCGCATAAAAATAGATTTATGTGTACGTTTTTTTTTAAAAAAAGGTATAGGAAATTTTTTTTATTTTCAGTTTTGATAAAAACATAAAAAAAATCAACCAAGAAGAAAAAATCTCGAAAATCCAAGTGGCTATATGAAGTATAAACCAAAAAAAAAATTACTCGTAACAGGCCTAAATCACATAAAAATAGATTTATTTTTTTTAGTATACATTTTTTATAAAAAGATATGTATTTTTTTTATATATTTTCAGTTTTGATCAAACAATAAAAAAAATTCATCCAAGACGAAAAAACTCAAAAACAATAGTGCTATATAAAGTATAGTAAACTTCATTTTTTTTCTTTGAATGACGTTAAATTAGATCACGGGTAATCGTCATATATATATATATATTATATAATATGAGTTTTAACCATATAGAATAAGTGGAATTTTGATTTGGGCTTGAAGTGCAGGTTTGAGAGAGTGGGCCAAATTGATTGGGTCCAAGTTGATTTTTTAGTTTGGGTTTATGCTTGGACCAAGTCAAACCCAAAACCCAAGGAGGACTTTATTTTTTTTTTATTCCTTGATCTAACTCTTTTTCCCCCAACATTTTATATTTTGCATTTATTTGTCTGCATTTTTCCTCTCTCCTCTCCTCTACGTTTTGGACCAAAGAGGATTTGTATTAAGAGCTTAGATTTGGTTGTGCTAAGGTGAGGTTTGAGTGAAATTATTGGGAAAGATATTTACTCAGTGGGGGTTGTTAATTGAAACCAAAACGCTTGGAATCGGAGCAAACCGGAGTTTGAGCATTACCATTGTTTTGTGAATCTCTTCTTACACTATATTGAGGTAAGGAGATATCTTGTTGGGGTTTTAATCTTTGGGTTGTTGTTAATACTTACATCTGCCTATTGAGGCTTTTACTTTTGGGTGTTACAATCTTTAGAACATCTAGTTTATTTTTTGATTAAAAATGTTGTTTTATAAAAAGTTAAAATTCTGTGATCTGGCAAATTACTGCCTTCATGTGTCCGACACTTATGTTGCATATGGTTCTATCTTTAGATGTCGCTACTTATAATGTTGCATTTGGCTACTGTCTTCATGTGTCGACACTTTACTTTTTCATGGTTTGAAACTTATGTTTTGAATTTGGTTACGGTTTTCATGGGCGACACTTGACTTTTTCATGTGTCGACACTTTCTGTTGCAGTTGGCTACTGTCTCAGTGTTACACTTTACTTTTTTATGTGTCGACACTTTATATCGCAAATTTGGCTACTATCTTTAGGTATCGACACGTTATTTTTTTATGTATCGACACTTTATGCTGGAGTTTGGTTACTGTTTCAGGTATCAATACCTGCAGTTGCATTCCTCAAGTTTAGTTCTTGTCATCATGTGTTGACACCTCTACCCAAATATGTACCCGAGCATTTGACCTTTCAAAGACATTTTGAAATAATTACATTTAGTTGATTTCAATAATGGTTCATAGTGACGGTTTAAATACTTGCATATTACGTTGTTTATATTTAAACTTTTAGTCAATGCAAGGTTTATGTGTGTGTAGAATTTGGAAATGATTTTATGAATGACACGCTAGGATCCGGAATTAGATATCTTAAATTAAGCCCGAGGTGAAAGACCTATAAAACAACCGCGCGGGAGAGAATGTCGACCATTTGGTTAGTGATTGAGAATTTGGACAGATATTGGGTATTTCAAACTTTTAGTGAAAATCCGAGAAGTAGGTCGGATATTGGGTATGTCAAACTTTCAGTGAAAGTTTGAGAAGTGGGCCAGAGTGAGGGAATGTCAAAGCTTTCAGTGAAAACCCGAGAAGTTGACCGGATATGTCTCATATGCTTAGTGCATAATGAGGCAGGTTAGGTATTAACCTAGGTGTGTCATTTGAAATAATTGGAGTATTGCTTTTGAGAAAAAGTCAAAAATTTAAAAATTTATGTAGATTTGAGAAATTACGGATTGAAATCAAAAGTATATCTTGATATGAATGAAAGCATATTTTATTACATTATGTTTTTCATTGTATGATTATATATCTGGTTTTGCCTTAAGATATCATCCATTATAAATTTTTTCACATAACTCCATTTACTATAATAAATTTCAGGTATCGAGGGTTATCCTCTGACTTGAAGCATGTGGATGTCCTTTTGTTTATTTGTTAGATAAAACTTTCTAGCCATGTAATTTTTTGAAAATTGTAATTGTTTTTGGCCCCGTATGGGTATTGTCCATGAATTATCATCCATATTTTTGTATTTAATAGCTCCATGGAGGCATGATCTACTAGAGGGTAGTTTGGTTGTACTCTGATTAATGACATTATATTGTCATGTTAGTTATTTACTTTTTCGCATTTGAATTACTTGCTTATGTGGTTGGGTCGTTAATTTGACCGGAGCGTAACAATATAAACCCGAAAAAAAACTATCCGGTAAACCGGGCTTGAAGAAAAAAAATGATCCATATACTCCAAAAAAAAAATCTCACATCGTGTCAAAAAAACATTTATGCTAAAAACACAACATCCGGAAACAAGGTCTTACTCTCACAAGTGTAGTAAAATTTAGGGTACTTATTACTCATTAGACTAAATTTTACAGCGAGAAAATCCTTATTTGTTTTCGAATTGTGACATTAAAAATATTTTTTGAATTAAAAAATGTATATAAATGCACTGAGTTAATCAAAACTATTCATTTTGAATCAATTTTTTTTTCTGTAGTCCAAATGTGATGATTGTACACTATGTTTTAGTAGGTGATTTATAGAGTCAGGCCACCTTAGGAATTTCTGTTTTTTTAACTATAAGTTTTAATTTAGACATTATTTTTAAAGAAAAATAATTTCTACACTCCAAAAATGATACTATGGTGTTGATTTCTACACTCTTATTTTGGAGTAGTGTAGATATCAAAAAATAGAGTGTAGAAATAAATTTCCTTTTTAAATAATTTCAATTAAGAGAATGTTATGAGTGTTATTTTCGTAGTTGGTTTCTTTAGATTAAATTAATGAATTGTAGCTAGAGAGATTAAACTTTGAAGTGTGTTTTAGAGATGCGTTGTTTAGGAAAAAAAAGAAAAAAAAAAGGTTTTAAAAACTATTGTGCCAAACGAGGCTTTAGACGAGATTCTCGCCTCGTTGTTTCTTGAAGGACTTTAAGGTCTGGATTAAGAATTTAGTAAAAAAAAAACAAAAATAAAGAAGAGAAATGGGATACTTTTTTCCCTCCAAAAATCTCTTCCTTGAGGCTATGTTTTGGAACTTAGGAAAGAAAATGGTAAAAAAGAGAAAATTTTTATTTTCTCTTGCTTTTGTTGGTTCTATTAAGTGGGAAGTAAGAGTTTTATTTTTCGTCTCTTCATTTTTAAGATGTGTGTTTGGAAAAAAAGAATAAAAGAATTAACAACCATCGTGCCAAACGAGGCTTCGAAGAGATTCTTGCCTCGTGTTTCTCCAAGGTTTTAAGGTCATGTTGGATTAAAAATTTAATATAGAAAAAGAATAAAAGAGAGAAATGAAAATACTTTTTCTTCCACATATTCTTCCTAAGGCTCTGTTTGGAACTTGGAAAAGAAAATAGCAAAGAAGAGAAAAATTTTTATTTTCCCTTCTTTGTGTGGTTCCTAGTTTTATTTTATGTGAAAAATTAAGTAAGAATTTATTTTTCTTCTCATGTTAATATTTTTAAACATATAAAAATAAAATTATTTTTCCAAGAATTTTATTTTAATTACTTTGTCCACTTTCTCTTCTTTTCTTTTTCTTTTCCACAGGTTTCTAAGAATCCAAACACAGCCTAATTCTTTCTTGTTCTCAAATTTTTTTTTTCAGGAACTGGGCTTGGGATAAAAATGGCCCAATTTTCTTGATCCATCACAAGTTTTTCATGGGCCATGGCCAGCCCAGTGGCCCATTATCCCATTAAAATCAAAACAGATTTCAAATCACTTTTAAAAAATTTCAATTATTATCAGAATAATACATGTTGAATTTCATCCCTTTTTTATATTATACAATTAATGACAGTCAAGATCTGATATTAATAAAATTTCTGTCACAGAATCAGAATCTAATACAATTTAATTCTATACAGTTTCCAAAATCAATTACATAAATCAAATCAGTTTGTAATACTCATTAGTTTCCAAATTTTATTACAAAAATAATACATATTAAATTTCTACCCTTTTATAATTAATTAAATTACAGAGAGTAATTTTTCATGTCACAAATCTTTACCTATAAATACCCATATTCTCCTATGGTTTTGAACTACCAAGAAATTCACAAAGCACTCTGTATAAGCTCTGCTCTCTTTCTCCGTCTTATTTTTCTACAAATTCTCACATTTCAACTTTCATTTTTTGCAGCTTTGTTTCGGATTTAGTTTGTATCCGATGAGAAATGTTGCTAGTAACTAGGTTGAACCTTGGTAGGCAATGCAACAGTTTTAGGGCAACGATAGCACATCTCTCGGTCACTTGCAATCGTAAGCGTGCAATATGAACATGCATTAAAATTGGCAATTTGGTTTTTTGGGTGACGGAGAGAGGGTGTGCATATTCCACTATCGTTAACCTGGTTCTGCCACGACTCAATAATAATACAACTGCTCGAACATCCTCATTCAGTGTTCACGTCCACCAACTGAGCTATACGTCTTAAATTTATGTTGTTTACCTATAAATACCAATCCTCTCCTCACAGTACATGAACCAGGTGCAACAGGTTAACGGCGTTCTACTTTGTCAGACTCAGGCAATCACTTCTTCACAAGTGTGCACTCGGGTCGGGGGAAGAGACTGTTGAATCCGAAAGAGTAGGACACTATTATTCCGTTGTAACCGATCACGTACTCGCGTGAACTTCATGTGTGCGTCAATAGGGTATTGTTTGCCTATTTCATGTTGCTTAATTTTTTTACATTGGTGATATGTTGTAGTCTCAATTTTAGGATTTAGATATTTTCCAATAACACCCATTTTTCAACAGTCACAAAAATGCATAGTTTTGTCCATGAACAGGATGCTATAGCACATCAATGATATGTCCTACTAGTGTTTTTAGAATTGTTAGATTTTTGTATTACGTAATAGTGTTTTACAATAACACCCATTTTTCATCAATGGTCACAAAATGCATGTTTTGTCTACAAAACTTTGTGTATAGGTGAGGTGAGCATGTGATAGTGTTTTGGGGAAATTATAAAAATAAACCAGATTTGACATTTTTTGTCGGTCTCCGTTTCATAGGTTCAACATAACTAACTAATTATTATCAAAAAATTAGAGAAATAATTTTTTCCAACATAACTTTCACCCTTTAGTGACCAATTAGGGTATTTAGAGCAAACCTCTGAAAAAAAAAACTTGAAATAAACACTAATCTCATCGATTTTAACTTAAAAATGAACCATCATTGCATCGATTAAGGCTTTTAAAGGGTGATAATTTTGAAAAATATTTTTTCAATTCTTTGGCAAGAATCAAAACAAATCCTACATTATAAAACAGAGATTGGTGGATGATTTAATTTATTACAATAATTTGTTAGTGCCCCAATTTGTTTTTTGGTAATTTTTCCCAGTGTTTTAGAAATGTTCTAATAGTGCTTTAGAAGTTTTTAGAATTGTGTAGCATGAAAATCACATTTGTAAAATGGAGATGATACCATTTCCTTCATTATTTAGAACTCTTTTGTACAAAGAAAGTGTTCCTTACATTTTTGGAAAGTACTGACCCAAGAGCTTGTAGACCCATCATTTCTCTTCAATAGCAGGGTATTTGGGAACAAGCACTAGAGCTGATTTTTTCCTCGTAGCCAACCCAAAAACCTCCTCCAAGTCCAAATCACCGACCCCCACCCCATTAGGCAATTCCCAATCAAAATGGTACAAAAGCCTAGCCAGGGCAATCTCCACCGTCGCCAATCCGAACGAAAACCCCGGGCAACCCCTCCTCCCTCCTCCGAACGGCAGAAACAGGTAATCCCCACCTCGAAAATCAATCTTGCTTTTCTCAAACCTCTCGGGATCAAACTCCTCGGGATCCTCCCACGACTCTGGGTCCCGCCCAATCGCGTACGTGTTTATCAGAACT
>CM018916.1:3926906-3929406 GCA_009663005.1 Actinidia chinensis
TACATCTAAAAATATTTTTATGATCATTTTATAATTTATTTTACTTTAAAATTTTAAAATTTTATAATTGAGAGAATTTTTTAAGAACTTATAAAATTTTGATCCAATTATAAAAGAATTCTTTTATAAAAATAACAAAATATTAGAAACACCTATAACATATTTATTTATTCAAAAAAATTAAAATTGAATAAAGAAAAGAAATAAATTTGGGGCCGTCGGGGAGTGGGGGGTGGGGGGTGGTTGGGGGAACAACCGGCTGGGTGGAAGAGGGGGACCAAAACTGGTAAAGTGGCCAAAAGGGTAAATTCGTTTCAATTGGGAGTCAGTTGCCTCTGCGACTAAAAGTGGGGTGAGAATAATAGTGCTCTATTAATTTAGTTCAGTAGTAGGTTTAAAATCATAAAATTATATATAAATGTATGAGCACATAGTATATTTTTTTTTTTCAGTAGGGTCCAAGTAGTATTTTTTTTATTGGGGTGATAATATAATTTTTTTTTAATAACTTATCAGTGTCTTTTTTTTCTAATTGACCCAACTTATCCCTTAACTCTCCCCCCCCTATACGCCAGGTCATAGACTTCCTGGTTGTTCAGTGCACTTAGAAACTGGTTTGGATCTCGGATAATGGACATTGGATTATTTTTTAATTTATATTATTTTTTTATTTTTTTCTTACTAAAATTTTAATCTAAACAGATCTAATGCTCAAAGATCAAATAAAAAGAGTATGACTCAGTTTGTGTTTGGTTAAGATTTTTAAAAAAAATTTATAGAAAAAATAAATAATATAAATCATTGAATTCATTAATTTTTTTATTTGTTTTTATTTTTTCTCTACTAAAGTTTTAATCCCAACACAGCTAACCAAGAAGATAAATTAACAAACGAATAGTTTTGAAAATTGAATTATTTAAGATGGTTGACATTGAAACAATGAAACCAAATTGGATGCTAATTTTCCAGTGCAACATCTTTATGGCAGGCTTGTAAATGAACCCTAGAATTAGGCTAAGCTGACCATTTTAGCTCAATTTGCTTGGGCCCAACTATTTCGAACCCAGTCCAAGCACCCCTCCAACCAGACAGAGATTTTTTTCAACCTTCCGTCTAAAACAAGAGAAGTATTTTATATAATAAATACATTAAAATAAATTTTAAACTCGCAATAAAGTGGTAACACCAGTATAAGGGTCCACTGGGGTTTTCCTTCTCACAGTCAGTTGCGTAAGCAGATCAACAATAAATTAAAGTCTACCATCAATCAATGAGTGATATATTATCACGGGTTTATCTACGTGGTGTGTTGCCCATATCATTCATTTAGGATGGCTTGAGACAAATTTTTTTTTAAGTGGGGGTCCTCCAAATAGATGATTGGGCGCTCCACGTATGCGAACCCGTGGTAATACCTACGGGCTCGAACTCCGTCTTAACACCGCTCTCAATCAAATATCAAAAAGTAAAAATTAAACAAATGAGAGGAAAAAGTTAGCATTCGCCAGAAATCAAAGTTGCATAGAAAAGAAAAATAATTATTTTTCTCTATATTCATATTATAATTTATTTTTTCATTTTAACAAAGCCTCATTTAAATAAAATAAAATAACTCTAAAATAACAACCAAATAATAAATAGGACCAACTAATATTAATTAAATAAAATTGACTCCACGGATTCACTATCTACTACAATGAAATTAAATAAAATCTTTTTGGATCAGCGCCCGTAACAAGGCTAATAGGCCCAGTGTTCCCACCAACTCTCTTAGGTGAATAACACGACTTTGTCAAGTGTTTCTCACCAAGGGACCGATAAAAATTACCCGATCATATCAACAGTTGATGATTAGTTGGAATCGCTAAATTCACCGTATTCAACAAAGAGTACGGTTTTTGAATGTGTGTCCCAAACAAATTTTGGTACCCTACTCGTGTTTTTCTTCAAGACAAGTCCCAAGTAATAGTGACAAGTTCCTATTTAGGATACTATGTGGCTATTAAAAAAAAAAAGTGACAATCAATCACGCTGTGGCACACTTGATTCCAAAACTGCAAACCATTTAGAAATAATTTTACTGATTTTCTTTAGAGATTCTAATAAAGTTTCGTTTGGTATTCTTAAAGTTATTTTTTTTTTAAATTTGTTACTACAAAAATTAGATTTAATTTTTTTTTTAGCTTTTTCTTTAATGCTTTACTTTAGATAAAAACCAAAAAATCACTTCTTTATAGATTTTTTTCTTAAGCCTAAACAAAACAACAGCCTAACAGCTGGTACCCAAACAGAGCCTAAATATTTATCGCCATTTTTCTAATTTAAAAAATATCACTAACTTTTTTGTTACATGTCAAATTTTCTTTGAAATTTTTTTTTGTGCAAAAATGACAAATCTCCCTTTGATTTAGGTTTCTAATTTTTTTTCTTCTAAATATAACCAATTAAGATAATCCCCAGAAGAGTGACAGTAAAAAATAAAGTTGGTCCACTTGATTTC
>CM018916.1:4006905-4009405 GCA_009663005.1 Actinidia chinensis
GATTTGCTTATGTACGAAACAGAAACACGTTTAAGAGGAGAGAGAGAGAGAGAGAGAGGGGCGTGTTAAGACCATCTCCAACTGTTCAAAAAATGGGGCAAAAATACTTTGGTCCCATTTTTGGTTCATTTTAGTCTCCAATGGTATTCTCTCATTCCCCCATTTTTTTGAATTTGAAGAAAAAAATAATTTTGGTCTCCAATGGTATTCCTCATTTTTCTATTTCTCCATTTCTTGATTTGGGATGAGTTATTTATTTTTAAAATCTGTTAATAAAATAAATTTCAACAAACTATTTATATTTGATGTTAAAAAAATAATGAATAATTATTTTTTTTAAAAAATAATTAAAAAAAAATATAGTTAAAACATAATTTTTGTAAAAACTTATACCGTCCATTCCTTTTATTTTATATTATAAATAATTAATAAAGTAAAATCAAATAAAACAAACAAATAAATTAATCTATAAATATATATAATGAATAAATAGTGCTAACTTATATAAAGAGAAAAATGCCATATTAACAATTAAATATTTTATTTATCTCTTATTAATATTTTTTTTATTTCATGAGCCCACACTAATTAAAAAAAAATGCTCTGCTCAATTTTTCCTCTCCCTTCCCCTTTTTTTTTTTAATTTTATCTCCAATCATCCCCATTTTTTCTCTCATTTCTCCATTCTCCCATTTCTTTCCCCAATTTTGGTGACAAAAAAAAAATAAAAAAATCATGTCCAACCATTCCCCTATTTTTTTCCCCCAATTTTTTTTTTGGGGTGGGGGAATCATTAGACATGAATTTTTTTTTCCATTTTTTGTCACCAAATTTGGGAGAAGAAATGGGAGAATGGAAAAATGAGAGAAAAAACAGGGAATAGTTGGAGATGAAAAAATTTTCTTCATTTTTGTCACCAAATTTGGAGGAAAAATAGGGGTAATTGTTGGAGTAAAAAATAAGGAAATGGAAAATAGGGAAGTGGAGAGGGTTGGAGATGTTCCAACAGTTCAACCTTTTTTATCTTATGACTTCCCGAGGAGAGCTGCTTTTCCCTCTTCCCCTGACACAACCCTCGGCCCCACCTCAAAACCCTTTCTGCAATTATCATTGTGCCCTCTCCACTTTTTACCCTTTTGCCACAGTTTTTTTTTCACTTTTTTTTATTTATTAGTTTTATTTCTTTTTTATTATTATTTTTAATAAATAATTTTTTTTATTATATGTTTGTAGTCTTTTGTTTATTTTTTAGTTGTAGATTTTGAGAATCATTATTTATAAAAAAATTTAAAAGATATAAAAATATGAGTCAAGATAAAAATATATATATAAAAATAAAAAAATAGTAACAATTAATAAGCAAACACATAAAAATTAAATAAAAAAATAATGAACAAAAATAATTAAAAAAATAAAACTAATAAAATAAAAGAAACAAAAAAAAAACTGAAAAAAAAACGTAGATGAGGGTGGTTGTCTGAGTTGTAACTTCAAGAGATCAAAATAAAAAATATATATATAAAAATAACAAAAATACTAACAATTAATAAACAAACATATAAAATCAATAAATCAAATTAATAAAAATAATAATAAATAAAACGGATTAAAAAATAAAAAAATTAATAAAATAAAAAAAATAAAACTATATAAAAATTTAAAATAAAAATAAAGTGCAGAAAAAAAACAGAAAAAAAAATCCAAAAGGGTTGGTTTGGCTGGGGGACAAGTGGTGAAACACATTATCTGGGAGGATATAAAAGTCAATTGTTAAAACCCACCACCCCCAGCCTTCCCTTTGAGTGCATAGCCCCAAGCCGGCTCCTCCCTCGCCCATCCACCGTGTCAGCCCCCTCCACCCCAGTCTTCCACTTGTCAACTCCATTTTTGTCAAAAAAAATTTTTTTTCAATTTTTTTTTTATTATCATTTTGGATAAAATTTTTATCAAATTTTGGTCAACATTTTTTTTTTCAAAATTCATAGTTAGAACACTATGGATGACTCAATTTCAAATGATTGGACAGTTCTGATCAATGAGCGCTGAGAAATAGCTATTGCTCGTATTAGAGGCAATCACTTCGTCCAAGTTTTCTTACGCCCTCATTACCCTATATCACCCACCCATTGCGGTAGCGACACATGCATCAATCGAAGTTAGGGGATATGTTGATAGTTATATAGTACGAATGAAATTATGATCAGAAATAATTGGTGGAGGACCGGGTGCCATCGGATGAGAGTTTGAAGTAGATATTGATTAAAAGTTATGTTGTTATGTAATGTTAAATTTACTACTATATTGATATGCTAAAAATTATTATTTTTCTTATATGTTTTTATAACATATAAAATTACTAAAATTTTAAGTGTTTAAAAAATTAAAAAAAAAATCGGAAGAAGAGATGGTATAAAAAAAAATTAATAATAAATAAATTCTTAGTATTTAAAAACTTTATATAAAAAATCAGAATGTGAAAGTAAAAAAAAAATATAAAAAT
>CM018916.1:4016905-4021905 GCA_009663005.1 Actinidia chinensis
TGGTGTTGGCAGTGACTTCCTCGAAAGGAGAGGAATGCTTACACCTGGTGAGTACTGGAACTTCTACGAAGAGGATGTCGGCTCCAATTCAAAGAAAAATACTCTGACGACCCTCGAGTAATACAATTTTACAGTAGTTTTTCAGTTTCGTGCATAAGTGTGACACATGCACTAGATTAGGATTATAGTATAAACAGGCTCTTTCGCATCTTCTTCACGGACCCAAAAGCTTTTCCCCTATTTGTCTTAGGGGACTAAAGTGTAATTTATGAAAGGTGAGAGTGAATCTATATTAAATACAAATCACAGGGGAGGTCATTGTAATTTTTCTAAATTAAAAACAAATTGTTTTTCAAACAAGACCTCAAATTCACTTTTCCTTTCTCTTAGTGGTTCGTTCCCCTAAAATCGCCGCCATAGCCCACATTGTCGCCACCACCACTTCCCATCGCCACCGTAAGTCCTCTCTCTCCACAGGTGTTGAATGTCACTTTAGGGTTTCCGATCTTACTTTCAAAATGTCACGTTAGGGATCATTTAACTTTTGACGAACACAGTTTTGGACAAGTTTAACCTGTTTTAGGTATTGAGTGTCTCGTGCGCATTTACTATTTCAGCTTTTATTGCAGGCATTCTCTCTCTCATCTTTGATCCACTTCTTTATTTTGCGCATTTGTGTGGGAAATTATATGTGTTTTAGCAACCTTATAAATTACAACTTCTGTAGAGTGTGTCTGTTGAAGGTTTTCAATTTCAAAATTTAGAAATTATAACGAAGTAAAGATTAGAAGGGATAAAAAAATATGATGCGGTATAGTGACTGACACAAATAATGTGTGTTTTAATATTCAAGTGGATTAGAGCAATTTTGACCATCTTGTCCCGTCTTCTTTCGTGTTTCATACAGTGTTAGTCATAAACTGGTTTGTTCAATTTCTTCAAAGAACAACGGTTTGTGCCCTGGTGCAATCCTTAGTGATAAAAGTAGAACAAAGTCGGTGAAATAAATAAATAAATAAAAATGTAATTTGAAAATGTAAGTAAAAAAAAAAAAATCACTTATGAACCTGCTAAACCAATTTATAAGCTGTGACAGATCATTTTTGTTCGTGTGGAATAACGTTTAAGCCATCATTTTAGCTTTGGTTCTACGTTTTCTTGGTTGCTATTGACTAGGGAGACCTGAAATTGAAAAAGTCTGAATAGATTTAAAAATTGCCAAATTGTTGGAGCTTAGTAGTTCTTATTTTTTTTGGTCTACGTAAAAATAATGGCAAAACATATTAATGAGTAATATAAAACCTTTTTTTAACAAAATTGGGCCGGTAAAAGGCACGACATGATAAAATACGGGTTTGGCCCAATACGATTAAGTAGAGGGATACGGCACGGCACGAGCCACACGACTAAGTTAGTGGGCCGGCACGGCACGACACGGTTACAAAATGACACAACATGGCACAACACGATTAAAAATGGCCTGACACGATTAAAAAAGGCCCGGTCCAGCCCGTTAAGTAAATGGGCCTAGCACTACATGAAGCACGGAGCACAGTTGGCACGAAAGAAAAGTTGCACGACACGGCGGGCACGTTTGACACCTCTAACTAGAGTGGGACAACAATGCCACCAAATTATGCTTTCAAACCCTTCTCAGTCGCGTCAGAGAGACTTTGTTAAGTTTCTAGACTTTGTTTATTTGCTTATGCATAAGTTTATAATATGTTGTGTACTTTGGAGCTTTGTATTTTAATATTAAAATATTTTATTTATTTTATCATGTCCAACTACATTTATTTACATGTTGAATTTCTTCTATCATAAATATCTCACTTTATTTGGAGTGATATATGTGTTCAGAGTGATCAAGTAAAAAAAAAGAATTCACCTTGACTTTTTTTTTCATTCTATTATTGTTATGTTTTTTATTTTGATACGAAGTGATTAATTTCCAAGCAAACTGCAACGGTATTTTTTTGGGTGGAGTTTTAGGTTTAACTACTTATACGGGGTTGGTTGTTAGGTAGAAAATATATGTATTTATTACAAACCTTTCGAAAAGAGCAATCGGGATGAGATTTTCATTTATTTTCCTATTAGTGTCTTGGTTGTATTTGGGCTAATGATTTGTGGATAGAGTTGTTTAAGAAAAATAAAATTAACAGAAAATGATTAAATTTGAACTATTGTATCTATTAGCTTTTTCTTTCCTTTTCATTTTCCTTCATTTAAAGGGAGTGATATTTAGGTGTACCTCTTGTGCTGTTGAAGGCCCAAAATAACTTCAGTTTACCCCCTCCCCTCTCCTCTAGTAATAACTTCAATGCACTTTTTATCATGATGTTATCCATAATCAAATTTGAACTTGGCTTGTGAATTTGATTATGAGCCCCAGAGGGTTGAAACTTGTTTCTTTGCACTTATTGTGTTGTTAGTGTTGTGTGTTTGGCTGGTAAAAAGCTTCTTCATGACCTTGGTAAGATTATTTCACATTGTTAAATGCTTTGTGCTAACATCTGAACATAAACAAACGAATACCACACCTCACCAAATACCGAGGCATCTTTGGGGGGCAGAGGCATGCTTATTGCCAGGCAGGATCATGAAAACACATACCACACCAAATCCCGAGGGTCTTTGGCGAGGAGGCATTAATCCTGTGCCATCTTCCGCAAAGCGTCTTCACTGCCAGGCAGCTCTTTCATTGTTGTCAATGTTGGGCTCCATCTTTTACTATTGGGCACCATTCCAAGGCCGTACGGTGGATGGGAGAGGCACCATGAGGACTCGGGATGATCAACTCTAATTTGCAAGATAACCCTCAGGCAACTAGAGTGATCGTGAATTTGGGAAGGCTTAATAGTGGTTTAACCAGGTTAAGTTTTGGTGATTTTTCTTTTGAGAATGTGAGACGCGAAAAGGAAAAAACAACTAACTATTGAGCTAATGTACTGAAAACAATAATGCCATATAGTCTGTGAAACCAATTTTGCGTTATGTATTTGTCTGTATATGTTCTGTGCCTTCCATTTCATTTTCAGTTTACTTGGAGTTATAGACCTTTATTTCTAGTTTTTGGTGTTTATTTTTTACTGTTTTTAATGAACTGTTTCTGATTTTTAGCAGCCAGTATGGTACATGCTTCTTATTCTCAGCAGTGGCGGAGTCAGGAAAAAACTTCAGGGTGGCAACCGTTAAAAATATTTTTTTGAGGGGTACATTTATAATTTTGAGGGGGACAAATTGAAATATTTTTCTAGCAATTTTTTTTTTTTTTTTTCAAACTTGAGGAGGGCAGCTGACCCCTGGTTCTCACATGGATCTGCCTCTGATTCTTAGTGAGCTTGAGCTTGGGCAGGTCGCCATCCCGAATAACCCAAAAAGACTAGCCAAGGAAATTCATGGTTCGTTCTTCCTATTTGAATGCTAAGGATCCAGTTGTAGACTTTCGATGTGGGACCCAACACGCGCCACTGTGGGTTTGGATCTTGGGGTAGGTGCTAGGCACAACACCGTTTGAAAAAACGATATGGGGCCGCCTCATGTTTCGATCAAAGTCGTTTGATTTTTAGGGCTCGCCAAATATAGAAAATTAGGTTGCTTAGTCATTGACTGCTCGTTATCCCCAACCTCTGAAATCGATACTCACAGTAATCATGTCCTTAGTTCGAACGACAACTATTTTTGGTAATGATTGCTCGGAGAATGCTCGGAGCTCCAGCGCGGGAGTTCTCCAAGCTTGCTTTGTAGCGAAAGCTTGGCTAATACCTCCGCCCTAGCAAGGCTAGAGTTCAATAGTGTCCACATCGAGCTCCAGCGCGAGCTCCGGCCAGAGGATGACCAAGCTTGTTGTCATTTCTTTCGCTACTCTTGTATGACTAGCTAGGCCCGTCCTCTGCCCTTGTGTCCTAAGCACGTCCAGATTCAGTTTTTTGTAGATTTATTTCCCTTACAATGATATTTGAATGACTCAAAAGAGGAAAAAAAAATATAATAATATTAAAATCCAATCATTTACTCTCCCGATCCTATATAATCAAAGAGAAAATGAAGATCGGTACTGTTATTTAGAGCTAATTTGGGAATGGAAAAATGCATCCCTATAAACCATCCAAAAGCCAGACCTTCCTCTGGGTTTCCTAGCACCCAAACAAGCCTGGACCCACATTTTTGTTCAAGAACAACATCTATGAGCTTATCAAAGGTATTTTTAAGTTTCAAAATGATGTGGTAGCGATATTTAAAAAATTATGTATTATACAAAAGAGTCTTTTCATCTTAAGGCCATGAGAGCTCTGAAGTTCTTGAGTAATTTTCTAGATTTTTGACTTTTATAATATAAAAATATAAATGTTTCATATCCATTGGCCAATTTAATTATATTAAAATGGGTGGTATAATGGTATTGGTTAGGCATTTTTAAAATACTAGAGTATGTTGATGGGTGTTTTGATTTGAAATAATAAAACCCATGATTACCGCTTCATTTTGTACAATTTTTTGGCTAATTTCTTGTTTATATCTCAATACCCTAAACCGAATTCATCTGATTCTATTGACAATCCTGCACTTTTATCAGGAATGGCCAAGGGTCATAGAACATTGCATGCAGTCCTTGGAGGGGGCAAAGGTAGTTTTCAAAAATTTATTTATTTTTACTTCTTGTGGTAACTTTTTGGATTAAAAAAACAAACACATAGCTTTAGACATAGAAAGTGAAGTTTCTTGTTAAAATTTGTACCTGTGGATGGTCGGGCTCACACCTAAAATGAGATTTCTTGACTAACCTGTTTGCGCGCCTCGAGGCACCTAAAGAACATGATCAATGATCATTTATATTCCTTTTTATGTCCAAAAATATGAATAAATTTAGAGTTTTGATTTTTACACTCTTTTTTTTTACATTCTACACTCTAAATTTGTCTTTATTTAGGTAAAATTACAAAATACTCTTCAAAAGTATATGAAAAATAAGGATAATTTGTAATTTACTTAATAGA
>CM018916.1:4036905-4039405 GCA_009663005.1 Actinidia chinensis
TCTCGACTGACGGACAGTCAGAGTTGAGCGTACGATTCAGATTTGGGAGGACATGCTTCGAGCATGCGTACTTGATTTTGGGGGATCATGGGAGGATATCTAACATTTGGTAAGTTCGCATATAACATAGTTATCAGGCGAGCATCGGTATGGCACCTTTGCTTTTGAAGCATTGTACGGAAGACCATGTAGGTCACCGTGTGTTGGACCCGACGTTGGAGAGGCAGTACTGCAAAGTCAGAAGGGTTCGTGATACGACCGAGAAGTGGTTTGATAGAAAACATTATACGGCACAAAAGTCGTCAAAAAGTTATGCTGATCGGAGGAAACGCCATTTGGAGTTTGCTGTTGGGATTCCGTTTTCTGAGGGTTTCACCTAAGAGGGGTTTGATGCGCTTGGGCATAAGCGGCAAAGCTATCACCAAGTTCATTGGACCGTTTGAGATCTTGATCGTATTGGGCCGTGGCATACGTCTTGCTTGCCACCGAGGTGGCCAATGTGGCACAAATGGTTTCATATTTTAATGTGCGAAAATATGAGCCCGATTTTTCCCCTTTTCCCACGTTTGGATTGGGGAGATCTTGAAGTCAATGAGGGGATGTCACCATATGAGGAAGCGGGACGATTCGTGTGTTGGACACGAGGGGATAAGTTTGAGAGGAAAGATTATTTCATGGTGAAGTTCTGTGGCTTCATCATGGCATAGGGAAGATTACATGGGAACGTGAATCAGAAGTTCGCCGCAAAATATCCGGATCTTTTTGACCAATCGGGTACGTTATTAATTTAGAGGACGAAATTTCTTTAAGTGGTGGAGGTTGTAAGGTTCAAATTTTATATTTATAAAATTTAGAATTTGCTTTGATTGTATTGAGTTTAAATTGAACGTTCATGACTTGTGAGGATTAAATTAAAGAGGACATTTAAATGGAGATGAGATGATATAAGTAATTAAAAGTGTAGAGGGGCTGAAGTGTAATTTTTATAAAAATAATTGGAATTGTGTTCTTGCGCCGAAAGGCGTCGGCCCGAAAGGAAAAAGCGAAAGGAAAAAGAAAAGGGAAAAAGAAAAAAAGGAAAAAGAAAAATAATAAAATAATAAATATTTTTTATATATAAATACTATTTATCAAAGCTATAAATAGGAGAGTTAGAAGGCTGGTTGATGAAGGGAAAAAGAAGGAAAGGAAAAGAGAAGAGAGAGAGAAAGAAATGAAGGAAGAGAAATTATATGGTGAGTTAAGTTTGATCACGAAAGATAGGGGGCAGATCAACGGTGAGATGACGTGGGATCAATGCAAAATTTTAGTCTGATGATATGGAAGCCTTGATCTTTCATATCCGCGGTTCTCAACATTTCTTTATTTGAGGGTAAAGGGGTAAAGAGGGTAGTTTGGGTTGGGTTTTACTTTGGATTTGTTGTTAATAGCTTATATAAAGTCATTAAGATATTATTTTTTTTGTATTATTAAACTTGAAATGGAAAAAATTTAGTTTTGAGAGCATAAATATTTTTAGGCGAAAATTAAGAAGATCGAAATGTTTGAAATTTTATTTAAATTATTTGCTTTAATATCAGATTTATTGCAAATTAATGATCATAAATAACTTATAAAAATATTTGACAGTAATACCATTGAAATTGTCTCTTAATGAATTATGTGCGTTATATTGAATTGATGATTTAAAAGTGATTTTTATGTATTACTGTGAAAGTAATTATTAAATATAAAAAGTTCAAAAAATACATGAAATGGGTTTAGAAATGAAATTTGGAATTGAGAATGAGAATTGTTAAGGAATGACACGCTAAAAAAGATTCGAAATAGATGGCTTAGATTAAGCAACAGAATAAAGTCCTAAATGGCAAAGATACGGAGGGATGGGAATGTTATAGCCCACGGTGATGAAAGTCCGGGGAAGTTGACAAAATGAAAGTCCTAGATGGCAACGATACGGAGGGATGTCATAGCCCACGGTGAATGAAAGTCGGGAAGTGACAAAAATAAAAGTCCTAGATGGCAATGATACGGAGGGAAATCATAGCCACGGTTAAAAGCCAGAAAGTTTGATGGGTGTATTCAAGTTGCTTAGGGATAATAAGATTTTTGAGGTATGGTCTTAAATGTGCTATTTCTAAATTCTTGGAAGTAATGCCTTGTGAGAAAGTTGAAATTTTGAAAACCTGTTGATTTGGAGAAATCAAGGATTGAAATCAAAAGTAATTTTGATAAAATGAAAGCATTACTTTATTGTATCATGTTTTCCTAGTTATAGTATGTATATAGTTTGGCTTGAAGCATCAAGCAATTGTTTAAATCTTTTCAAGGTAACTCACCTTTACTATATAAAAACAATGAATTTTCAGGTACCGAGGGTTATTGAGTCTTGAGGCATGTGGATGCCAGTTGTGCGTTTAATTTGATAAACTATTTAAAGTGTAATTAGTGTTGAATATTATTTCCGCACTCTGATGTAAATGACAGTGTATTGTCATTT
>CM018916.1:4206905-4209405 GCA_009663005.1 Actinidia chinensis
ATTGAATATGGATTTGATCCGAATCCGATGTAGATACTATATATATTCCCTACTAGCAACAAAACCAAAAAAAAGTTGGAAATATTCAAATGGTTCCTTAAGCATGTGGTATGTCTCATTTTGGTCCTTCAAATTTCAATTTGGTCAAATTTTAATCCCAAAATTTTCAAATTGAATTAAATTGGTTGAATTTCAGACCATTATCAAAATTGCTAACAAAAGTATTTATTTTATATACCAATGGTCCCTAAAATAAGTGTTTATATCATTTCAATTCAAAATATAGTTTGAGATAGATGATATTGTGTGTACATTTTAGACAAAAAAGACATGTCCTTTTATAGTACAGTTTAATGAATGTCTGGACGCGCCAACTGTCATGTCAATAAACAAATTGTAGCTCGGCGCGTGCTTGGATGCACCAACTACCATGTCAATGAGTAAACGACTGACTCAATCATGCCTCCCTAAGTCATGGTTGGTAGATAGCCTATCACATCGTCGACGTCTCAATCCAGACATGCGAGTGCCAAAACAAACTTCATTGTGCAAGTTAGAGTCCTTGCCGCCTGTCGTGAACTGAGCTCCGTACATAGACTCTGATGAAATTTGATATTAAGTGACAGCTCAATAGCGGTACTTGTCTTAATTCGGCCAAAATTAATACTTAATATTTTGTTTCCTTACATATGTGTGTGTCTAAAAGTTAAATAAATCGAAAGGCAATAAAAAATGAAGCATGGTCTAAGTGGCCAACCGTGTGATCTTGGTGCCTTCAAAACAATGCACGCACATGTACGACCCCACAAAACACTGTGCATTATGGACGATTACCTTCACCTCCCAATCCCACTTCTTACATTGACCACTTACCTTGTTATGCTCAAAATCAGGTTTTTTTTTTCAAATTACAAGAAAAATAATTTTAAAAACAAATAAATTAATAAAAAAAACATCCTCGGTTTTTGCAACTCCACCACGCTTGGGAAAGGACAAAGGATGGATGCTAAGATTTTTGTAGGATGGATGGTTGGACTTGTTCATGGAAAATTCTATTCTTCGATAATTCTTGTGCATAATTTTTGTGAGAAAATCATGTGGCCATGGTAATTTCAGAATTAAAAAATTAAAAATCATCTCTTTTTTAGGGGGTTGTTTAGGAATATGAATATTTGCATCTCTTGCTTTTTTTAAATTGGTATCCCGTTCAATCTAATTAGATACGAGAGATACTAATTTGAGATTTAGTTAACAACTGGATAAACTTTCAATTGCTTTCGCATTGAATTTAGCTCAAGTGGCTGTGCACCTTGGTTACAAGGGGAATTTTGGAGTCCGGAGCTATAAAAAAGCATCAAATGCTTTTTAATAGTAATATAATATACTAACCCGATAACAATCTACCTCTGACAAAAAAAAAGAAAAACATAGACTTTATCAGCCGAGATACTTGATGGTTTAAATTTTTGCAATTGTTAATTTGTGGTTTGGTGAAGAACCTTAAGTTCTTGCAATTTTTCCAACGAAATAGATACTTAATTTAAAAGAAAAGGGAAATGGCATATATAATATTATTTAAATTTGTTGAATTTGGTTAAGTTTTTAATTTTGTCAGAGGACTTGAAATATATGTATATATATTAAATATATATATAGATATATTAATATTTGAACAGTTAGCATTTCCACAATACAAAATTAAAATAAGATGAACAATAAATTATGTTGTGTCACTTTTTCAAAGTTTATATTTTATTTTTCCAGTTTCTCTACCCACTACGGGTGAATAATTTTTGAAAAAATAGTTTTATGAAAACTGTTCATGTAAATTAATTTGAAAAAAAAAGTCAAAAAAAACACATTTTGTGGAGTATATTAATAGTGCATGTGAGGTTGTTGATGTAAGAATGAGAGGAGAGAAAATCAAGGATAGACACCCACGGCAGGTTCTACGGCTACGTAAGTAGTCCCAACCCTTCGTCCAGTTGACTAGTGATACCCTAACTGCAAGCACGTGAATAGTGAGAACGGCCGCCGAAGCTGTTTTGAGAAAACGGCCCTCTGACGGTCAAATTAGACGTCTGAATATATATAAAGAAAAAAAAATTATGCATGTATGTTCTAAGAGCAAGGTTGCATGTATCTCATTCAGGACAACAGTGTTCCTTTTGTATCTTAGCTCAACGCGTGGCACGACGCACTAACCGTCCTGTCACTCGACAGACTGCGGCTCAACACGTGTTCGTACGTGCTGACCTAGCCATGGCCCTATGGTGTGGCCAGTAGCTCAACTACCGACGTCTCCGTCCGGGCGTGGGGAATATCAAAAGGTACTTTGACGTGCAAGCCATCTTCTATCTTTTGATATCTTTCGGGAATGCCGTCAGGCGTTGCCCTTCGCCCAAGCTTCCAGCGCAGTTATTATTCCAAGCTTGTTGAACTGCGACATTTCAGACGTAACGGAGGCCTTAGCTCGAGCGGCATTCATCTTTGGTAGTGT
>CM018916.1:4300442-4307942 GCA_009663005.1 Actinidia chinensis
TTGTTTAGCCTTTTTTGAGCAATTCTTACCATTACTTTTCCACTCTTTTTTTTTTACATGTTCAAATCTTTCTAAATGTTATCTTTCTTGAGTTTGAGTCATTCTATGGAATTTTGTCCTGCTTTAAATTGAACCTTTCGCTAATAAACGGCTGGATTGGGGTCTATTAATTGGTCTTCTCCAAATATAACACCGAGTTATCGAAAAAAAAACTTTTCACTTTTTCCTTATTCTATTAAATTTGTTCCTTTCAAACAGTTGTATATAAGGATTTTCATGGGTCGGGTTTGTTCGGGGTCGGGTCGGGTATGACCCGAACCCGATAAAAATTGGGTTGGAAAAAACTCACCTGAACCCTACCAAATATCAAGTCGTTTCGGGTGAGATCGGGTCGGGTGGTGGGCGGGTCGGTTGGAAAGTAAATTGAGACATTATGTACATAATTTATAGAGAGACGGCGAGGACAAATTGAGACATTGATGGCGACGAGTGAAAAGTAAAAATATATAGGGACAATGATCCATTTTCAACAAAATAATAGAAAAAATATTATGAAGCATTACATAAATTTGAAAAAAATAAAGAATTATATTACTTTTCTGTGAATCGGGTCGGTCACCGATTAAAACTTTCACTTCACCTCCACCGACCCGACTTTTTTCGGGTTTATTTTTTTAACCCGACCGACCACCCGACCGCTATTAAACCTCACCCTAAGCTTTTTTTAGGTCGGTCGGTCGGTTTTTGGACAGCCCTAGTTTGTATATGCATGCATGCCTTATGGTATTAATTATAGCCCATAGATTAGCTTCTCTCCAGTGATAGAGTGGCACAGTCTTTTTAAATTTGATGTACACATAAAACTAAAAGCATAGAAAGTAAGTGCCTTTAATAGAATTGTAATGCATTAATTTTATCGCTTAAAAAAGATACGGGGATAATTTTTACTTCCACTTTTAACCATTTCACTAATTGTTTCTATTACTTCAAAATTAACGATTAAAGTCATCAACATTTTGGGGGGGGGGGGGCAATTACTTAATTTAATTCTGTCCTCATACCTTTACATTTTTTTTTTTTACCCTCCTAAAAGGGTAGTTTAGGTTGTTTACTCTAAAAGTTGAATTGTAACAATACAACTTATTAAGTGTTTTGCTAGAAAAAAGCAAGCATAAAAATCATTTGCCAAAATACATACCAAAGGGCTAAGTATTATTTTACTGTTTTTGCTAATGAACATTGTCCGAATATATATATATATATAATTTTACATACTCCCATGCCGTTTATGGATATTTACATTTATAACTCACTGTGAAAGTCTCTAAAAAAACACCTTACTTGCTCAGCAAAGGGGTTGGAGCAGTGATCTGGAGGTCTCGAAGAGGCTCTCATAGGTCAATTTTGCTCGGCTCGAACACAAACCTGCGGCATGAAGTGAGTGGGCGGAGGCGAGCCCATCTCGGCGGGCCACGCGACTTGTAGGGCACTAGGTTGGCAGTAGCCTACAGAGTACTGAGGCGAGTGGCTCCAAGTCTTCTCGCAGAAGCTTCATCACCCGCGTATAAGTAGCCGTCTGGCGCGTCAGGAGGTGGCGATGTTTTCGTACACTTGGATGTCCGCGTCCAGGTATACCATCTTGTCGTACTCCAACTGTTAAGTGTACATACCCATGAAACATAGTACCATGTTAAAAGTTCTTTGAGAAATGCTACACTAACAATGTTTACGTGGTTGCGAGTGTATTAGGACAAAAGACAAAGACACTTGCGATATTATATTCTTGTAGTTCGATTAAGATCAAAAGCTTTACATTTATTACTTACAAATCCAATTCTTCCTATTCCAAACTCTATTTCTATCACACATCAGTTCACAAATATTAGTTTCATCATTACGTGTCGGTTTCTACAACATTCTCCCCAGTACCCGGCTCGCGTGATGCTTGGTTTTTGTCCACATAAGATGGAATTTCATTAGCTATAAATAACTAACATTGACTTTATGCGAGCCAGAAACACAACTTCACGTTATGTCGCCTGACCAATAATAGAGGAACATGCAACTATTTGGGGAATAACATAAACAAAAGGACCACGTGACTCCTATATTGGATGGATACACACCACCCGCGTATTCACTAATATATGCTTTTTGGGAGAATGAATATGGAGAGGGGGCAATAGGAACCTAGGCTTTAGAAAAACAAGACCAAATGAAGTGAGTCAAAAAGCTAGCTTATGTTTAACAAGTTTTATAGTACTAAGTATTGAATAACTTACATTCCATATACGTAGTTTGGAGTAGTTGATCCCACATAATAGGCAATGGGCACATTGAACTTGGTTCTGGCGGTGGGTTAAATGGGCTCAATCTCTCCACCAATGCAGCCCTGAGACCTCAATATCTCGCGGTGCTCCTCAGGCAATCAGGCAAGATCGCCACCACAAGAGGGTACGCCACTCTACTTGCGCAAGCCCTTAGCCATCCCACCACCCCCCTTCAAGTAAATCGCCATTTCCGGCCTAGAAAAGCACGTAGGCCCGCTCCCCCCTGGGTAAATGGTTTTTTCGTTGTAGAGAACTTCTCAGTTCTCGTGAAGACTGGTATCTCCGGTGGGGCCATATCGGAGTCCTTGAAGGGTAAAATAGAGATTTTAGAGTGGTTGGATTGGAGTTATGAGGAGTAGTGGGGGAAGTAAACTAGCAAATCCTAGAAGACAGTGCCACCCTACTTTCCTTTGTTCCTGAATTCTACAATATGACACCTTAGTCCCTTAATAGACATCAAATGAGGACTACATGAATGCCAAATGAAAATTTAAATGAAAATCAAGACACGTTTCATGTCATTGTCTTTTTCAGATTTTTCAGATATTTGTTTATTTGTTTATTATTATTCTTTTTTGTGTGTGAGTATGGTCACCCTACCTTCCATCTAGCCTTATCATCAGAGTGAACGGCTGAGATTTAAGGGGTTCGAGATCGCGATCAATTGGCCGCAATGACCGTAATTTTCGTAATTTGTCTCTTTATTTTTTTTCCTTCTATTTTTCATTTTATTATATCTCACCTAAGAAGCCAACCATTGCCATACAAAAATACAAAGCAAAGATGTCTGGATCAAGTGGGTGTCAAGTCCCTAAATTGAAATGTTGTCCTTTTTGTGTGACCTAATTGTTCTTATTTTTCCAAAATCACATTTTAAGAATTAGAAATTACATGTAAATTACAATAACATGAGAATCAAGAAATTGACAATCTATTAAAAGGAATGAACCAAGAAAATCTATGTTATTTAATATCCATTTGGTGCAGACATTTTTGAAGTTCATTCACACAATAGTTAAGTAGCAACATTGTTCTAGTCTCAGAATTTGAAACCAAAAAATGTTTAGAATTAAAATGAATGGTTTAGATTCACGTACTCAAGTACGTGAATCTAAACCATCATTTTTAATTTAATTTTTTTTTTTCTTAATTTAAATTCTTGGACCGTAGAGTTCTCATAGTTAAGTACCCTTTATTCTCACATTTTTTGAATTCGTATAGGATACTCTTATGAAGTTGGTACACATATTAGTTAAGTTACCTTTTATCGTCACATTACTAGGGTTTAGTTCATACGGAAAAAATCCCATAAAAAAATTATAAATCTTTCGATGGCTTCATGTACCTTCACCCCTGAACTACACGCGTCGTGTGCGCCTGCATTTTAGTATGTATAAGAGGAATAATATGTTCCTAAAAAAAAGGAATAATAAGAAAAATTCAAATTATAATCTTAACTAGTGCTTGCATGTTTGTAATTCTAGGAGTATAGGATTGGAAAGCATAGAGACAGTTTTTAAAGGACTTCTACAATGGGATGTACATGGCATGCATCACCTAGCTTGTACACATACTACCAAGATATCAATCTTTTAACAACACCAAACCTCACTCCTTGTAAAAATTCATACACCTTTATACTTTCTCTAAAATCTATTATGCACTCTTATTTTCGATTGTATCAGTTCAACTCCTGATACTCAGGTCAAATGTCAATGTGATACGTCCGACCACTTGTCATTCAATCAATGGCAATGAACCGCCTTTTCATTTGGCCACATGGTCTGGTCGATTTCTGACTTATTGAATAGTAATGGACGGAAGATCACATCGACACTTACCTAAAGTGCAATAAATTGATCGACACAATTGGATTAGTTACGGATTGTAAAGTGGACGTGCAGGGCAAAAAATGAAATTACCCTATTTTTAAAAAGATTATTCTGATAGTACTCCAAAATCAAAAGTGACCAGAACTTGTCAAATAGGTTAGGAATATTTTGATTAGTTCCATGGATACTGGACCATGCCAAAAACAGTCCTTGCACCCACTGAAAAGACCAAACAAGGGACAGGGATAATATAATAAGATTCTCAGGTCCCCAGGGTTAGAGTTGGAATTCATTTTACAAAATAATAAAGAAATAAAATCTAGGAAATATCAAACAATTTACATGAGTATGCCATATTGAGAAAAGATAGTAATTAAATAAATAACCTTTGTTTTTATCTGCAAAAAAAATATTATTAATAGGAATAAAAATATTTATTACATTTTAGGTGCACAAACACCAAGTAATTAAAAAATTGCTAAATACTAACCATGTTATGTTACGAGTGTAGAAGTCGTGATAACACTATAGATCGGCTAGGTCATGACACATTTTAATAAGGGCTACTCGCTTATTTTCAAATGAATATCTCCCGCTAGAGTGTTAAAATTTTTTTTTTTTTATTAAAGGGGAGGTTTGGTATTTTTTACAGAATCGGAACCCCTAACTATCGTTATCGTAATAGGAAAACTCAATGCTATTCTTTCGTTTTTGTACGTCATCGTGAAAACAATCCAACGATCGTGAATGGAACGCAACATCGGTAATCATGTAATTTAACAAACCAAACAGATCCCCGAGTGATGTATTAACCTAGGTAAGCCACGTGAAAATAAATTAAAAATCTTATTTAAAATGATATATTATTCTAATATATCCAATTTAAGTGCCACTAATTGCAGAAAATTACAGGCAATGAAGCAACACCATCATTCCATGAAGCGTGGCACTGTTTCTAGTGAATGGAGTTAGCAATTTGGCCAAGAAAAGTAAAAATGATTGAGAAGAAACACGCTTCAAATGGAAGAAGAATACTACTACCATTTGATTTTGCTTCCTTAATCGATTTGGCAAGTGTTCTTTGTACTATTGTGGCTTTAGCTCTTTTATGATTTCCTTGATCTACACGGCATTTATTCTGCGTTTGATTCTCAACTTTAAGTTGATATTTTCGAAATTTCCTGCCTCGTTTTATAACTTGTCATTTTAGTGATTCTTATTTCAGTTTCTTTTAATCGAAGTTTCTTAATTTTTCAATTTGTTATACGATTAGAGAAATGAAACGAGAAAAGTAAAAGATATTTTAAAAAACTTATTAAAGACCAAAAATAAATCAATATTAACTAGAAATTATTAAATATGTACTGCATCAAAAGTAGCAATTAAGGCTCCAAGATTGATTCGGTAAAAATCTCTAAAAATTTAGTTAAAATTGGGCAACGAGCAGGCAAGTGAAATTATGTTCATCCACCTAATTCGACGAATATTGTGGTTTGTTCAATTATGTTTACCTGCTTATATTATTACATGCTTATATTTGGACTAGTAACATCATGAATGGCTGACAAATGTTCCACTGTTACTAAAAGCAATGTTAGGGTTACTCAAGCAGAACTTTTGCAGTAGATATTATTCACCTATGTTCAAGGTATCAAATTATTCCTTATTTTTTAATTATTTATTCCAAAAAAAACAAAAAGGAAAAGAAAAGAAAGCAAAGTAAATTATAAGGGGAAAAGATCGATAGCTATTTAAACTCACAGTTGTAGGGTTAACTAGTTTAGTAAGACGGATCAGCTAAATAAGTCGAGTTATTTTATAATGTAACGAGTAATTTATTTTTGATGAAATCCTGAGCTCTATGAAACGTGTTCGGAATCAAATGACCTAAGAGCAGAGAAAGAAGTTAATTAGAAGGCACTGGTGTCGTACTGACCAGTACCTTCCTATGTTAAAGTTAGAGAATTTCGGATGTAGAAAAAAATATATAAAAAAAAATAGTGTTGTGATACAGAGATATGCGTAACGCTTATAAAGTAGGGATTCTATTCCTTACATACCTATATTCTTTAACTCTTAAATGTCCTTGATTTCTCTACCCATGTGGTGAGGGATGGCTCTCCCTCAATTTGAGAGAGTTTTATTTGATTTGAAGCAGGGTTATCCTCTAAATCAAGCTAAATCAGGGTGAGATAAAACAGAGAATGGAACGTAATCTTTTTCTCTAAACTGAGCTGAGGTCTATGCGGACCTCAATCATCTATATTCAGCTATGCTATTACCTTATTGGGCCTTATTCTGAGTGCGTGTAGGGCCCTCCTAAATATCTCTTCATCTTGTTGATCAAACTTAAGTAATCTCCTAAAGTTTGTCAATTAGGAGATATTGATATTTATTAAGGAAAAAGTAAAAGTAAAAGGACTACTAATTATTGCAAGATATCACCAGAATATTATAACATGAATTGAATATTTTTGTTTGCTTCTTTTTGCTGTAGATGTCAATCAATTATTATGATATTTATTTAAAGGAGTTCATTTATTTTAATTCACCTAACAAATGGGTGAGCCAAACTCTTTCATTTATTTTAATTCACCTAACAAATGGGTGAGCCAAACTCTTTTCAGTAATTGGGTAATACATAGATGAGGCTCATTTGATAGCTAGCCAACCTAAATAGTCTCTCTCTCAAATAGTATCTCTCTCTCTTTCCACCCCACCAAAAGATTATATATTTAGCTATGGTGTCCAACTTGCAAGTTGCAAGGGACACTCAGGGCCTACAAGCCTTGAATTATTGTAGATGTGAAGCTCAAATGTGGGATAATTTTGTCTTTTTATCATCATATAGTTCGTACATGCATTCATTGCAACAATCTCTAGGGCTTTGTTTGGATTAAGCAAAGGAAACATAGAAAAAAAAAAGAAATAAAAGTAAATAGATTTAACGGTTTAAATGTAAACATTCTTTTTTATTTTTTCTTGTGTTCTCGTTATCTAGTACAAAAAGTTGGGAATTGAATAATCAATGACAATATACAAACCTACAAAGACTCGTGAAACTACAATATTAGCTATTACTTCACGAGCAACTTTATTAAAACAATTTTATTCTTCAGAAATTGTTCTTTTGACCTAATGCATTACCAACTGTAATAACTTGTCTTGAGATCTTCGTGTTTCAAGATCGCACTTAATATTTTGCTGATACAAAAAGGAATGTAGAAAGTAGTAACTAACAATTAAAACATGTCACTGCTTTTTTTTTTTATCTTTTATCATGCAAATCTTAATTGGGAAACATACAAAAGCATTACACCCATGTAGCTATGTTCTTA
>CM018916.1:4337942-4340442 GCA_009663005.1 Actinidia chinensis
TTCTCTGAGCTTCTCTATGGGACATCCTGCAATGGTTGCATCACTCTTGCTGGGCCAGACTCCGTACATATCCCAAAGCATCTCCCTGCGCTCTTGTACCAATCGGATCCTCAGTACCCCTGCGCTTGCTTTGCGCTAACCTTGGGCAACGCGTTGCTTCCCTGTCCACTCTTCTTGGCTAATACCACTGGACCCCCATGTCGGACAGTAGTCCCCGGTCGGACACTCCCTCCAATCGGTATAGCCCTCCAAGTCTTCTTTCCCCACAGCACTCCTTGTTTCCCTTGGAAACCTCTGAGAGTCCTCCACTAGCGTCAAAGCTGAATCCCTTTGGAATCTAGCATCCCAATAGAAATCAAATTTCCGTAATTTAGGAAACAGCCTTACCTCGTAACGTCACAGACCTCCCTCTGCCATGCGGAACCGGACGATCCTCTGCCAACACTCTACTAGACGTGTTGTTGGCCAGCCATATACGTCCCTAGCATGGTGCATATGTAGGAACACCTCTCTATCTCTACACAAGTGTAAGCAATCCTGAATCTAATACCCAATCTGAACTACATCTTCTGATGCTGCTAGGAGTGCCATCACTCTATCATCATCAGCCATCAACTGCTGTCGCTGACTGTACTGAAGACTGATCCTGTGCTATACTTTGGACAATCCCTCTTGATCATGCCCCTCTTGATCGCAATAAAAGCACCTAACAGCGACCTCCACGTCCTTTCCAGTACCCCTATGAGGACCCTTCCATGACCTTGGCCTCGTTCCATGAATTCCCTCTGAGGAATAGGGCCGTGCTGACTCAATCTGATTGTCTACCCATCTCTCTCCTCCGAGCCTCGTCATTGAATAGGGCATCCATGACCATACTCGTAGTCAAACTTCCCATTCCGGCTGAATTACTGAGAGAAACCCCCAATGTCTCCCAACTCTCTGGCAAGGAACTCAGAAGGAATAAGGCCGCATCTCGTCGTCAAAACTGTACGGTCCCACCACTAGTCAACTGATTGACCAATTCTGGAACTCACTCGTATGTTACGCCACTTGTAGTCTCCTCTGAAGCTTCAAAATCACAGCCCCTCATCAATAAGGCTGTGTTCCAAGATGTCTTCGCCTGGTACATCTCTCCAACTGATCCCAACTCATAAGCCTGTCTCCGTGCTACCATGATGGAAACACCTCGGTCCAATGCATGTCTGATAGCCCAATCGTCTTCCTGTTATCTTTTCCATTCTCATCCTCTCGCTAAGGTTTTTCTCCTTTATTTCTCTAAAGGGTCGGTATGCAACATCCTGTTGCAAAATAGGGAGATGTCCTCCATCCTAGGTTGCCATTTATGGAATAATTTATCGCTGTGAATTGAAAGTACGACATCGAACCCAAAGTATGTCACCATCTCTACTTCTCCCCAAATAGAAGCAAAATCTCCAAAAAAACCAACCCGCGGATGAATCCGGGAATGCCGAGAAAACCTTAGGAAAAGGGGCTAAAATGTCAAAATCACAAACTTCTGGGACCAAACTGTCAAAAATCAAAAAGGTTCTGGGGCCAAATCGACAAAATTAAAAGTTCTGGGCCCGCAATTGACAAAATCAAAAACCTTTGGACCCAAATTGAAAATGCGAAACTTTCAGGGACTAAACTGTAATTAACAGTAAACTTAGGCACGCAATCTGTAATTCCCAAAAATTTAGGGACTACAAGTGGTTAATTTACCCGAAAAAGTCAACGGTCCCAACCGTCAAAGTCAACGGTCAAACGGTCAACTTGCTGACTTGGGCGCTGACGTGTGGCGCGTGGCTGAGACTAATCCTCACTCGCCGATATTCAAACGTCCGTGAGGGCGCGTGCCGGACTCCATTTTTTTTTTTGACGCGGTTTGGTGGGCTGGAGCTCCGTATCGAACGAGAGGACCACCTGGTGCAATCAAAAATTAATTTTGAGCACTTTCCCGACACCCGAATTTGACCTGGGCTCCGAATCGCCTCCACCAGGCTCTTGATACCAATTGTTGTCTCCAAACAATTTCGGATCACAACCCCAAAGACAATAAAGATTTACGTGTTCCGGCCAACTGCCTACGTCCCACGTTAGAAATCAACAATCCACTATCAAACGAATGGCGTTACACCGAGGAGACTCACCTCTCACCTCACCCTCTCTCACAATCTCTCTCTGTCTTGCTCTCAATCTCACCTCACAGCAATCTGCTCTCAGCCCACGCAAACACAACGTAGAAAATCTAAGCACTCTACCACCCTTTTTATAGACCAAAGGGAAGGCGGTGATGGACTCCTACAGAATACCTAATCATTATCCTAATCATTCTAGGAAAACAAAAGAATAAGACTCTCCAAGAGTTCTAGCTACTCGAGAGTTTCACCGTACATGGACACTCCATATGAACTCCATCGGGCTTTGGCTTGGGTCTACTGACTTGACTCATCAGTGTGCTTGGACTCATCCAGATGGCTGCTCAATGATTGTCCGTCTC
>CM018916.1:4350442-4355442 GCA_009663005.1 Actinidia chinensis
GACTCGGCTCGGGCTCGGGCTGGGGCTGAAACCTAGGCAAGAGCTTTAGGTAGGTTTACAATTCAAGCGAGCTTGGTCCTGAAATTTATATATTCTTTTTACTCTAGCTTGGGCTCGGGCTCCTACTTTTTTTTCGATTGGGGCGAACTTTAAGTTTCAACTCCTAGGTCAAGGCCCTCCTCGATGTGTGCTCAAAAACGCATAATCAATTACCACAAACAAAAGACAATAAAGATTTAGTGGAAAGATTTACGTGGTCCGGCCAACGTACCTACGTCCACAAAGGAGAAATCAATATCCACTATCGAGAACGAATGGATGACAACTGGGAGAGTCGATCGCTCACTCACACCCTCTCTCACAATCTCTCTATCTTGCCTCTCATATCACCTCACAACACTCTGCTCTAGCCCACGCCCACACAAAGAGAAAATTTAAAACACCCTACACTCTCTTTTAGACTAAGGGAAGGAGGTGGTTGACTCGCTAACAGAATTCTAATAATTATCTTAATCGAACTAGAAAAAGAAAAAACGAAAAATTAAAATACTTTTGAAAGAGTTCTAGATAACTCGAGAGTTCACCGTCACATGAACACTCCGTATGAACTCCAACCGGACTTGGACTTGCCTACTGGACTTGGACTTATCCAAGTGGGCTTGACTCATCCAGATGGGATGGACTCAATACTCGATATATATAGTCAGGCTAGGGTCCAAACTTGCTTCTACCCAAGCTGGCCTTAGTCGGGCTCGATTGGACTTGGCTACTGGACTTAGACTTATCTAAATGGACTTGACTCATCCAGATGGGCTGGACTCAACACTCAATATATATAGTCAGGCTAGGGTTCAAACTTGCTTCTACCCAGGCTGGCCTTAGTCGAGCTCGAGTGAGTCACAGCACACCAAAAAAAAAATGTCCCTGCAACAAAACCTTCAATTACAGGACAAGATATAGTGTCTGATGTACATTGATATGTTGCCTTGCATGTTCCGTGAAATATTTTGTTCTAATGGTAGTTTTGTTATGAAAAATCTTACTCGCATGCTCATATCTATACACAAAATATACAAACTCTCTTACATGGCATGTGTGGACCACACCTATCATATTGCGTAGGGCCCAGAAACACCATGTAAGAGAGTGTACTCACGTTTGTGTTAGTAATAATAGTAGTATTGATTTGGTTAGGGTACCAAAGTGTCATAAAGAAAATAACAAATTGAATTGGGGGGAGAGAGAAGAAAAGTTTGGTGTAAACACAACTCCTCATCAAATACACAGTGGCCTACGCGAGTTGTCGTAATTTCAGAAAAACAAAAGAGAACACACGACCCGTTTGGGATTTTCTTATATCAAATCATTATCACACAATAATTCATACATAATGTTAGAAACAAGCGAGCGTTACATCTAAAACTAATTGATAATATGTGAAATTTATTTGTTATCACAAATTTACAATGACCAAATTTCATTGGAATGTTATTCATTTTTTATAATATTAAATTATTTTATTGGAATCATTTGTTTCATTCTGTTTGTTCATTTTTTTAACCAGAACTTTTCTAAAATATTTGTCCACTTTAAAATATCAAAACATAAAAAATTATTAATTTTCCAAAATTCTCCTTACTGGTTTCTACTAATTTTGGTAGTGGGAATTCGGGATAATAGTGAAAAGTAATCCCCCACCTTTAAATTTAAATTTGAGTACAATATTAAATACACATGTCATTCAGAAGTTAAAACTCTCAAGTAGGAAAATTATGTTGGGATGGAGAGAGTAACACAGTAGAAAATTTTTAAATTTATAATGAAGTATTAGTTTGTGGGACGTTAATTTTTAGTAGTTGATAAGATGTTCCAATTAGGGTGGTAAAAAAGCTGAGTCAATTTGATTGAATAGAAAAATTAATTGTTTTCACTCTGTTCTTAAGTTTGGCTTGTGTTCATTTGTGAAAGTAATCTTAAACGAGCATAATCCAATCATAAATCAAAACTCGAGTGGGCCTAATTTTGATTTTTTTTTTTTATTCTTTACTAGAGTGCATCAAATCTCACTGATTGATTAAGCGGAGGGAGCTTTATAAACTCAAAAAAAAGGTATAATTTGTTTACAAAACAAGACACCATCTATGGGGTAGTAGTGGATGAAGAATGAGAAAATCAAACTTAGACACAGGTGATAGTTACTAGTGGATGTTGGTGGCAGAAGCTTGCTTGTCTGACCAACAAGACAGGAATAGTGAGAAAGGCCCGGGAAGCTATTCTCTGGACAGCTCTCTGACAGTCAAAATTGAGACCCAACCCACACTTCGACGGAGCGCGGGCCCGCTAGACCTATCCCAAGCACAACCGTCCAAGTGACCGAAATGTATAAAAGAGATAATATATAGCGTTTGTGAGCTAAAATTGCGTACATTTAAAATTGCTGTGCTTGCTTTTTAGTTTAGCTTGACGCGTGCCTAGATGCGATAGCTACCATGTTAGTAGCGATTAACGCTATTGTGTCTCTAAGGCAAGGTTGACAGCTAACATATCACGTCATCGATGCCTGACCGCAAGCGTGCAAATGACAAAGAAAACTTCAATGGGCAAGTTCCCTCTGATCCTGACGTACCCTTGGGATTTTCGTCGACTGTTGTGCCTTAACCGAGCTTGCTATGTAGTATCAGTCCAGCAGCAGTGCTCGTCCTAGCTCGACCGGAACTAATACTGGATATTTTATCCCTTTACACTATCCAAAGAATGTCAAAAAAAAAAAACATTTTTAAGTATTTTATTTAACAAAAAGCAATACACTATTTGTAATACCTCGACTCATACATTCATTTTACTTTATTACAATAGGATAAAAATATAATTACATACACCCTGCATGCGCCCCTACCCCGGCTGTTAGGTTTTTCTTTACACCCCCCCCCACACATGCCCAAGGGTGAAGGAACATTGGACACGGTGGAGTCAATTGTCCCCACTGGAAAAAAAAAAATTACACTATTAGTACTTGTAAAATTTACTATAAATGCAATTTTGACCCCATAAAAATTAGTAATTTACCCCTATAATATATCATAAATATAATTTTGACCCCGCAAAAAATATATGGGCACTATTTGAACCCCATTTAAATATTTTCCTGGCTCCGCCCGCTACACACGAGACGCGCTCGAGCTTGGTTCCTAGTGTCTTTTTTTCACAGAGAGATCAAAAAAATACCCTTTACCCTTTTAATATAAGGGGATTGGAATTAAATTGCTAATCCCATTAAATTAAAATTTGTTATCAAACACGGCTTTTTTGGAAAACTGTTTCGAAAAATGAAATTATAAATAGAATTTTGACATTAGCATTTTTTTTTTGGTTCCTCACAAAGAGAGAAACTTTCAGCTGGCTAAAGAGAAAATAAGCCGTGCACTGATGTCAAAGACCCAATTCACCAGTGAGTCAAAAGTTTTCCAAAATGTGAGCAGAAGACCCAATTCGAAGGCAATAGTAATCAAATTTCAGAATGCAAATTGAGTTTCAGTGTGTACATTGTCTCTTTTTCAGTGTTTTCGTATGAACTCCTGGTATGAACAGTCACTTTTATATCCACTTTGTTTCAGAGATAAGCACTGAATTTCTTCCTCACACTTGCCCTGGTCAAAATTTCATATAGGTACCTTTTGAACATAAACATCATGTGTTAGCTCACCATCAAAGTAGTTCATGTTGGATGCATATAAATCATACATCGCAGATGCACGTACTCTGATGCTGCAATGACAGTTTGGAAGAATTGTCAAGCATCCACAACAAAAACTAAGCCAGCTGCTTGAGGCAAGAACTCATCTAGTTTGGGTCAAAGACGAGAATGCCCTAGGAACGTTCAACAATGTTTTGAAAGGCTTTAGTTTCCTTTGTCACAGAACAGATAAAGAGAGTTGCTAAGTTCAATCAAACCTGGAGTGACATTCTTACCACAGACAAGAAAGGGAGAAGAAGGAAAGAGAAACAAATTTTAACAACAAAAAAAATTTGCAGGTAAAAAAAGTAATAGTTTGTTAATGGTTGCTTCTTGAATGTTTCAAGTTTTCAACATAGAAAAGTGAATATATTACCTTGCTCATTTCATAATGTAGCACAAAAGTGCCTTCATTGGGTTCCATTGATGTCACTGTACCCTGATGGAAAGAGCCATCTCAGAGCTGGAGAATAGTCAGGTCAATATCCGCAAGTCACACGCCAGATGTTAGCAACGAAAGTATATATGAAAACTCAGCACAATGAGCATCCATATATTAAAGCAAACAGGAACTCTTCCATCAAACTCAATGGTAAAAAAGATAAAACTTGGTACATGTACGTCTTAACTCAGATCATCAAACATAATGCATCCAGGCTGCCAACCATCTCCTCACCATGTTAGGCATTTTAGAAATATGGGTATCGAGTCTAGAATTGATTCTCTAGTGCTATCTTAAGTAACTTTTAGAAGATAGAATCAAACACTTTGTAAACAAAAACAAAAATTAGTATGGTAACATTAACCATATATCGAAATAATAAGTTTCTACAGTAGTACTGAAAAAAATTCTTTGTAAATACTGTCATGAATAACATCTTCAAGTTGATACGTGTCAACTTCTTACGGATGTAACAATATATCCAAAGCAAAGCAAAAGCCTCATCACGGAACATAATTCAAGGTCAACCTGAAATCACTGCCCCCAGATGATGGGTTCAAGTCATGCAACTCTCCTCGTCAAGAGAATAAAGCAGTGACTTAAATGTCATTAGCACAAAGCAGTGAAGAAAAGCATTATTTTCGATGCTTACTTGGAAGAAAATAACAGTTTTTCCGCTTCCACTAAGCCCAGTCAGAACTATGGTGTTATGTTTTGAGCGCTTAAACAAACGAACTGCAAAGATAAGCAAGGGCGACGATTTGTAAATAAAATTCAATGTTATAACCATCAGTTGAAAAAACAAACTCAGTAATGGCAACATAC
>CM018916.1:4370442-4382942 GCA_009663005.1 Actinidia chinensis
CGAATATATTATTCCAGGATTAATCCTTCCAAACTTAATATGATGTTTCTTTTTTGTTTCTCGCATTTCCTTGTTAATCTCTTGATTACTTAATTACTGAACCCTTGAAGGGCTAGTAAAAAGAATTTGTTATTCTTAAGTTCTTTATACCAAGCTTAGGAATTTTTGTTTTCATTTTAGTCGTTGTCTAATTGTCCTTAGATCTGGATGATCTTTGGCATAGGACTTCTCATTTGCTGAGTTTTTGGGATTGAACCTCGATAAAGGATCCCAATAATCTTCCATTGTTCCCTTAATCTTCTGATTTTCTTCATCTGATTCATGGATTTTGAGCTTCTCCGGCACAGCTAAAATTTACCAATGGGAGAAAGAACTAAGGCCTTCTCTGATGATGAGTCTTCATCAGTATTGGAAGAGCTTGCTTTTGTGGACAGCTGCTGGAAATTTTCCATAACCTGGCTTTTGATCATGTCCATCACTCTGATTGAATTTGGACTGGAGAAAGGGTTTGATTCTTCCTTTTGAACAGCATTGGCAAGTGCTTGGAAAATGTTTTTTAGGAAGCCGGGCTCCGGCGTTTAGGATGCTCTGCTTCATAAAACTTCCCTGTAATCTTTGTGATATTGGTTTTAATTAAAGAAAAGTGGTTTCGTCTGTTTTAAAACCATCGCCACCATTTGAACCAAAATGTCCTTTGTAAAATCGGACAATTTAGATATCCAAACTAATTCTAAATTCCCACCTTCCAACACCAAGTGATTCTGATTCAGCCAATAAATAAATTTCTTTTTTGATTTTTGGAGGGTTTCTTGCTTTTTTCCTTTTAGCTTTGGATGAAAATCATACCATTCTGAAAGGTTTCAAAAATGGTTTGGTAAATTGCCATTTTCTTGACCAATTTTTCCCACCATTCATAAACCATAATGGGAACCCTGAAGTTGTTGAAATATTTGGATTAATGGGAAAAACCAAGATGGGTTTTCGGCGGATTTTGATAGAAAAGGTGTAGTTCCAAGCTTGGATGTAATCCCAGTAATTAAAATGAAAATCTTTGGGATTAGAGAGCTTTCAAACTTTTGGTTTAAGCAGGATCCAAACCCCATTCCTGAGGATGGAGAACCCTGATAACATAACACTTTTGAATGTGTTATAGGATTTTTGAAATCTCCTTGATTTTACATGGTTATGATGGATTTGAACAGATTCTTCTCCACCAGCATGCTTCATAGCCTATCTGAGGTCTTCCTCAAGAACCATATAATTTGATTTCTCAAATATCTTTCTTTGATAAACCAGGGATCTTGTTCCATTGTAGATCTTGTGGCTTAAAGGGACATTTTCTCTACATGGCTCTTTTGATAGTAAACTACTCAAGTAGCCAGTGCTTCTTTAGCAGTTGTTTTGCTTTTGATTGGTAGTGGTCTTTGAATGACCTTTAGATGGTGCTTGGAGAATCCCAGCTTTGGGATATCAGAATAGGAAACTCCTTTTTCCTGGATTCTGAGCGGCCAGAACGGCCTTAGATAGCTTTTTGCTTTTCTTTTTGCCTTATTCGTAGGCTCCATATCCTTCAAGAATTCACGAGTAGAAAGTCTGGCATAAAAGAATTTTGTTTTCCTTGGATGAACTCAATAGAAAATCAAAGGCAGATAATTGTGCTTGCCATCTAGCAAAAAGCTGTTTTGGAAACAAGGTTCTTACATCTTTTTTCAAGGATGTGTTTGGCAGCACTACAATCAATCTGATCAAAAACTTTTGATTTAAAATGTCATCTTGAAATTGTTAATACACTTAACTAAAGATAACATTTCTTTTTTTGATAGTAGAATATTAATTTGAGCTCCTTTCCACACTCAGAACTAAATCTAAGAAGATCTTCCTGATTTGTGGTGGAATTCTTTTGTTTTTAACATACCTCCTAACCTATCAGAGGCATCAGTTTTCAACAATTTTCATGAAATAGATTTGCTAGTCCTAAACATGGTAATTGTTTTAACTGTTAAATTAAAATTTTTTGAACAGCTCTAGTATGTTCAATAGTCCGGGTTTTGGTTCCTTTTGTCAACGAGAATACAAAATCGCCCGATCCTGTGCTAATGTTTTTTATAAAATTGAGAAACAAATTAAGACTTCTCAAGAATCTTTGAGTTGAGTTTTTAGCCTTAATTTCATCAGGAAATTTTGATGCAAACGCTATATCTGTCGTGGGAATTATCTTCTCTGTGGATATTGTGTCCTAAAAATCTGACACTGGTTTGGAAAGTTTCATTTTTGCTTCTGAAATAACCAAACCACTTTTGATAGCATTTTTAAAAATTTTTTAAATGTTTAAAAGGCTGATCATCGAACGTTGGAAAATACCAAGAATATCATCGATATAACAATGCAAAATTCAGAATGAGGGATGAAAATCTCATTCATGATATTTTGAATCGATGGGGCATTTTTGAGACCAATTCCATTCATAATGAACCAAATGACGGAAGAAGCAGTTTTGTATCTGTCTTTTTCAGAATTTTGAATCTGGCCAATAGCCAATTTTAAATCAAATTTTGAAAACACTCTGCTTTAAATAAAGTTCGATCTAAAAGATCTTTTTTGGTTAGGAATTGGATACCTGATCCATTTTAAAACATCATTAGAGGTTTGTAGTTGATAAGCAAGTCTAGGAACACTTCTTTCAATTTCAAATTTTTGTTAACAATATAAAGCATTACAACTCCATGGAGAATAACTCTTTCTTATCAAGTCTTTGGATAATAAAATCCCTGAATTTCCTTTCTTGGTCAGCTCCAGATAGTCAGTCTTCATTTGACTTGGTCTTGCCTTTGTGGGAATCTGTTTTTTCTTTCATTGAAAATCATTCTCATAAAGGCATAGAGACAATATGTTGTTTTCTGTTCCAAAAGCATTTGGTGAATATTACAAATTTGATTTTTGAAATCTTTTTCGATTTCAGAAATCTTGCTTTTTTTTCCCAAATTTTTTGATTTTATTTTTTGTCAATATCATAGAATAAACTTCTAATTTTAGAAATCCAAATGTTTTTGCTTTGGAATTAAAAATTAATGAATTCATTAAGGATACGAGAATCAGATCTTGAATGAATTCAAATGCATATTTTGATTTTTAAAACCAATTTATTCCCTTTGATCAATCCTTTGATAAGGCATAATTTGGTTTAAAAAAGGGGTTCCTACAATTACTTCTTGTTGAAGATTTTTTACAAGAAAAATTTGTAGGAATACATATCCCTTTAATTACAAATACGCCTTTAGTGAGGCTTATATTTTAATTTTCATTTTGTTTCACTAGCACGACGTTAAAGACTGTATTGTTTTTTTCAAAATATTTTTGTTGGAATTAACCCTTCTTGGATGCAATTCATATCAGCGCCACTATCCACAAGGGCAAAGCATTTTTAATGATATAATCTTGACTTAATACAATTTAAGCTGATATACCACTTTTGAAAATGATAGCTGGCATTCGTTTGCAAGAGTTTTGTTTTGAATCTGTGAATCTCCAGAAGAGGATAACGCTTCCTTTTGTTTCTCCGATTCTTCTTCTGTTCATTTTGTTAGGAAATTTCTTTAACACATTTGTCAAAATGTTTTGTCCTAACTGTAATCAGAAATTTGATTTTTTTTTCATGTTCAAATAAATTCTTTTAAGGTCTGACTTCATTCTTTAAATCTTTCCACTTCTTTTCGAAGATCATTTAAAGTAATGTTTTGATTCAGGAGCATTTATTCTCTGAAAGACCATCATTAAGAGAAATATTGTTCTTGAAAAAGATTTAAAAATTCTTTTGCTTTTTTTGATGAGCTAGGGTCATTTTCTCTTCAAAAATTTTTTTTTACATCTTTGCCCTACATTCCTCATCACACACAGTAATTTGACTGAGAAAACTATCATCCTTTTGGTTTGAGGTTAACGTTTACCCTTTGATTTCAACAAAGCCTTTTCAGGTAATTTTGGGGGCTCTGTAGAACCTTTCCTTTACAAGCTATGTTGGGTTCAGAATCAGAGGAGGTGGTTTTGAAAGATCTTCTTCATCTTCTTCTGAGAGTGATGTTTTGAAAATCCTATTTTCAAGGACTGGTGTTTAAAAACAATTTGTCTTAATAATTGTAATTTTTTAAACCTTCATCCCATTTGGACTTCATTTAACTTCTTTTGAGTGTAGCATTGTTAGCATAATGGCCAATTTTGGCCGCAACTTAACAAGCTGCTGGGTTTTTTTTAAGTATTTTGAAAATTTTTTCTTTTTAAAATCTTTTCCCTTTTTTGGTTTGGAATAGTATTCTTCTGATACTTTTTAGATTTTTTTCTTTTCTTATACTAGAAATATCAAATTTCTTTGATTTTTCTTTAGGACTAAGAGTTAGTAATATAGGCGAATTGTTGGCAAAATTCTCCCTAATTCTGTTTTAATCCTGTTAAATGTTGTTTTTTTTTCAATATGTTGTAGTTTAATGTCACTACAATAATTTAAACCTACTTGTGTGGCAGGCTCCTGTGATCTGCTCCATAAGTTTAAAGAATCATAAGGAATATTAAACCATCATTTTGATTTCTAAGATATTGCCTAACCTTTTCTGAAAAAATCGGAGGAAGGCCTCAATGAATTTTGCTTTCCAAAAAGATGAACTAACATCTTCTCGTAACATTACTTAGATAGAAAACTCTTTATATACCACCTGAAATGGGTGGAGAGACGGACTCTAAGGTTTTGAAGAAGTTCTCTTCCTTTTTCTTCCCTTTGGGGCATGTTTTCCTATGAAATGAGTTACTACCGTAGCAACGAGTGTATAAGTAGCATCTTCTTCCTGGGAACAACTTTGGTTATTTTCATTCCAATTTCAATCCTGGTAGCATTTAAAATCTCAGCCATTTTGGGATAGAGTCAAATTGTTTATGCACCACCATAAGAATCCTGTAAATCCATTAATAATAAATTTACATTATCGCTATTGTTATGTATGCCACCAGCCATAAGAACTCCTGTATCCTTAATAATAAATTTTAGCATTCGCTATCATTATTAACCATTGGCTTTACAACAGATGTACATTAGCATCCTGTGAAGTTGCCCCATAATTTGATATTCAGTCCCATCAATATTTCCTCATAAATGAATGCGGCCTGAAAGAAGTTTGTTGTTTCTTCTTTGTGAAAATTTCTATTCGTCTTCATAAGGAATATCCCAGGGGGTTGGTCTCTTATAAAAATTAGTCCTTTTTTTCCTGGAAATCAATTTTGTTTATAGGAAAAAGTTTCTTCTTTAAAACTTTTTCTAAATCTTTAAAATTACTATGATCAGATGAGTAATCTGAATCAGAGTTATCTAAAGATTTTTTCTTTTAGACATTAATTTTTAGATCCTTAATTTCTTTTATTTTTTCTAAAATATTTGCCAAGAATTTGGATCGTTTTTTTTAAATTTTAAACCTGGTACCGTGGAATCTGAGGTTTTAAATCAATCTTTTGAATTTCTTTTTTCTTTGTTACTTTTAAAGCTGTTAAAGAAAAGGATTTGAAGAAGAGGGTTTTCCTTTTCACGAGTGTGCTCAGAAAATTTTCTTCAATTCTATTTACTTGTCTACCAATTGTTTGTAAATCAAGTTGGTAAAGTTTTGTTGTTTTGTGCTAGGAGTCAACCTGGGTTTCATCTTTAGTTCCAGCTAGTAAAGGAGTTGCCTCCATGACAGTTCCTCGGATCTTAGTATCTGTTATCCTAAGAGTTTTCAATCGCAGAGGGTGGCAGATAAGACTGATGACCAGCAAGTTTTTCAAATCCATTGTCTTTTTTTTTTCCATTAGCTATATAACAAAACACACTATTCTCTTACTATTTTGGTTAGAAGGATACCATTCAAGAACCATTCTTAAACCAAATTAGTTTTTTATTTTGTGTTGCAATCTTGATAAAAGAGTGTCTGAAATTCTTTTAATTTGATTTGAGAAAAGGTTTTTACAATCCAATTTGAAAAATTCCTTGTTCTGTTTTAAGAAGAAGTTTTTCGTTGAATAACATTTTCTTACAAAAGAACCTGGTTTAAATCTAAATTTTTTTAATTCATAAAAACATTTAGAAATGAAAAACCTTCATTGGCTTCAGAGGCTGTAGGAGAGGTCTTCCTATTTCTCTGTTTTGGGTCTGTGTAGACTCCATGTGGAATCTGTTGGTCAGATATCTTGATGCCTTCAAATTTGTTCTGAAGATATGAATTTCTTCCTGTATCTCAGATGGAGTTGGAATCAATTTCTTCTATTTTTCGGCTAGGTTTCAATTGGTGTGCCAAGGAGGATACTCCCCGGACCCGAATTCCTACTAGAAGAAGGATAGAACATTATAATGCATTGTTTAGGTTTGTCCTTAACCCTACAATACATGCTTCTTGGGAGATGTAATCTGTTACATCATCAGGATCAATGTTACCAGACATCTCCTTCTGGGGTTTGACAATTTGATCCCACAACTATTTACCCTTTGTTGTGGCAACTACTTCATTAGGCAAGTCCAGTGTGTTGGAAAATCCAATTTTCTTCCCACTTAATGAGCCTAGGGGTAGCTACTTTAGTTTTAGACGATTACTTTCTATAGGCAATGGTCTTTCCTGGATCCACTTCCGAAGAATACAATTTTGGCAAAAGAGTAGTCATCACTTGTATTGAATCCTGTAAATAACTGCGATGGTTTCCATATCCAGGCATGAAATCGTCACATGAGTCTGAATCTGTAACGTAACAGCTTCAAAAAGGTTTTTATCTGTTAAAGATAATTTAAATTTGGAAACAAAATTACTGGTCCCCTTACAATAACTGTCTTAATCATTCCCATTGTTAGAATTTTTGAAATCATTGCATCGGCGTCTCTAAGATGAGCACGGAACATGCAGTTGTTCCCACAGTGGTAATGGTTTAAATGCTACCTTATGCAACCTATATGGATATAATGATTTTTGAAAAATATCTTTGTATATCTCTTAAACATAAAAGTTTTAGAGTTTCCATATCTGTGTCAAACTAATTGATTGTCACAGTTTTGGGACAGCTGTTTGACTTATAAATTTGAAAAATCCAAGTTTTTAAATCTTTTTTGCTTCAATGGATGGAATCGTCCATTCATTACTTTTTTCTGTTTGGGAAAATTCTTATTTCTGAATTTTTTATCTTTGTGTAGACATGGTTATATCCTAATTAGATTAAGTGTTATTGTCTAAGATGACACCTTGTAGAAAAATTATATTTATCACTGTTTATCTTCTTCTTTGCAGATTTTGAAATGAACTCTGGATCAAAACTACTTTGGATGTCGATCCCCCCTCAGTCAACACAAAAATGGGCATCCTGATCATTATCGCCACAGCCTACCCGGCATCAAGGCATTAGATCCAACCCCCGTGCGACGATAGAGACATAAATCCATTGTCAGTTTATACACAATAAAAAAAAAAACAAAAAAACAAAAAATCCTCTCACATCAAGGAGGTAAAACCATCGCATCAATACAGAAGATGACCTGAAAATTTACATTTCCTTCACGTGGATCACCGTGTTACAATAACCACCTTACTATGCCAATCATTGCTTCTGATACCAAAAAGAAAGGATCTATAGCAGAGAACAGAGAAGAGCGGAATTAAAAATAAAATAAAAATAAGTTGGTCACCAATGGGTAGATGTGAGCGAGTCACGTAGAGAACCCGTAATAATACCACGGGTTCGAGCCCGTATACATTATCTTTTTTAGATATCTCATTACGATTTTGTTTTTTTTTTAGAGAGGATGGAAGAAAGAAAAGGGACAAGAGCCACTCTGTTTTTGAATCTGTGTTTTTTATTTGTAGAGAGAGAGGATGGGAGAGAGAGGCATTATTTTTGTTATATGTAGGCCTAGGGTTTTTTGGCTAAAAAACCAAGGGTAAAATTAACATAAAAATATAAAAACGGTCACATGGGCGTCATGTGACTTAGTTTAGATGGAATTATAGATGGCCGATTAACGAAGGGGATTAAACTGATAACTTTTAATAGTTCAGGGGTATAAATGAGCGATTTATTAGATGAGGGAGTAAAATGAGAAAGAGTGATAATTTAGGGGTGTCTAGATAATTAAACCTTAACCTTTCAAAGCAAAAACCATAGTTATCAGAATCGAACCAGACATTGAACCGGTCAAGCACCGGTTCAACGTTCGCTGGTTCAACACAGGTTCAACCATTTAGAATTAATAAATAATAAAATTATAATTTTATTATAAATAATAAAAAATATTTTTTTTACTCATTCATAGTAAAAAAATATTTCATAGTAAAAAAATTCAAAATTCAATCAATTTTTGAGGTTCAAACTGTAAAAATTAAAACTTCAATTCAACTTTTAGGTCCACTGTAAAAATTAAAACTTTAATTTTTCTGTTAAAAAAAAACCCGCCAGTTCAACCGGTTGAAAAAAACCGGTTTAGTGGCCGTTCCAACCGGTTTTCAATTTCGATTCGCTTGCATTTTTCGGATAAAATAATTAATAACCGAACCGGTTTTTGTGCCCGTTTTCCGGTGAAACGGCCGTTTGATCCGGTTTTAATAACTATGGCAAAAACCTAGTTATTGTGGAACTCGCATAATAAATAATCACCAAATAAAGGCATGCTGCATTTTTGCATGTAAAATTTGACAACAAATATAATGCCCATGTAAGATATTTGGAATTCCCTTAGGTTGTGTTTAGATTAAGCATTTAATGAAGAAAGAAAAATAGAAGAGATGATGGATTTAACGATTCGGGTTTAATTTTTTTCTGTTATTTTGTTTTTTCGTCTAAAAATCTCTCTCTAAATCTTTGATTCAAATATAATTTTGAAATTATTTTATGCTTTAATTGTTATTGTTGAATTATTTTGTAAGATTTAATAATTCGGTTGTAGATGCTTCTGTCTAGATATGAGTTTAATTATATTCACTCATCTAACAAATAGCAATTTATATGGCCAATACAACATGACTCGTTCGACCACCCAGCTTTTTTTTTCTGGTTTTTTGGCTTAAAATAAGCAAAAAAGTCATCAGAGTTGGCTTTTTTTTGCTTTTCCTATTTGGGCTTTTTTGCTTAATTTAAGTTAAAGAAAGTCACAAAAGTAAAAAAATTACACTTCTTAGCCTCCTCTTTGGTAGCAAGCTTAAAAAAAACTTGACTTTTAAGCATCACCAAACGGAGCCATAATCAAGGAATAGGCTTGTCTCCCGTCCATCTCCAGTTCACAGATTGGACCTTATAGTCCACTTGCATCAGCTAGTCGCATGGCTGATTTTGATGATCAATTCCACTCATCTTTTTGGCTTTTTGGCTCATATATGTAGGTCATGCACGAAAGAATCTAGTTTGACCCAAGGGGCGTTTTTGCTGGTGTATAAGGGTTGGGGATAACTTTTTTATCCCGGATAAATTTTTCCCTAACGTCGTTTGGCTGGCGGATAAGGAGGCGGATAATTTATTTAGCATGCCCACCGGATATTTTTTCCCCCCAGCAGATGATAAAGGCGGATATTTTTGGGTGCCTAGATCCTAACTAAAAGTTATCCGGGGATAAGGAGGTGAGGGATAAGAAAAAAATATTAAAGAGAAACACTGTATATTTTTATTTATATATATATATTATAAAAACAAAATATATTTTTTTAATATCTAAATATTTTATATTTTGTTTTTCTCTCTATATATTTTCTTTTCCTTATCCCAACCTTATCCACCCATTCTAAAAAGTATCCAAACAAATTAAAAATTATCTCACTCCAAAAGTTATCCCTCTCTAAATTTATCCCCCTTTAAAAACTTATCCCCCTTCCCATATCCGCCAGCCAAACGTCCCGCAATAATTATAAAACGATTTAATTTTCTATCAAATAAATAAGGGGGTAACTTCCCTACACCCCCCGGAGGGTTTTTTTCATAAAGCACTGACCTCCCCTGTGATTTTGAAAAATGCACTGACCCTCTCCCCTGTCAGAGCAAAAATACCATTATGCCCCTGACCCCAGCACCCCTCCCCCCCTCCCTCGCCCCCCCCCGTGATTTTTTTTAGTTTTTCTGTTAATCATTTTTATTTGCTTTTTTTTATCTAATTTATTTTTTTTTGATCATTTTTTGGGGGGGGATAAATAATTTTTTTTAGTATATGTTGTGTTTTTTTTAGTTTTTTTTTTCATTAATTATTTTTAATAAAAAATAAAAATAAAAATAAAAATACAAAAGAGAACACACATTTAAGTCCACAATAGTCTGATCATTATATTTTAAAAATTGTACAACTTTTTTGTTTGTAGTAAAATTATAAAATGTCTTAAACCCATTCATTAAAGGCCAATTTGGCCCTAGTTTTTTAAAAAATTTTAAGTATTTTGGTTTCTGAGTTTTTTTATTGTTTTCATAAACATTTGATAATGGCCCAGTATGATGCTAACTTGTCATTAGAATCTTGACTTCTAAATAAATATGGCCATCAGGTATCAAAATTTTTTCAGTACATTATATGCGACACTTGCTAAATTTTAATTTTATTTATTTTTTAATTAAAAATCAATTATGAAAAAAAAGAAACAAAACTAAAAAAAAAACACAAACAAACAATTAATAAAAAAATTATTTATATCCCCCCTCCCAAAAAAAAAACTGTAAAGAATAAATTAAGTTAAAAAAAATAAATAAATATATTAAAAGAAAAACTAAAAAACTAAAAAAACTCGCGGGGGGGGGGGGCTTGGGGTAGGGGCTCATAATAGCCTTTTCCCGCTCGACATGGGAGGTCAGTGCCATTTTTAAAACTACAGGAGAGGTCCTGTGCCTTATGAAAAATCTCAGGGGGTGTAGATGAGTTATCCCAATAATAATGACAAGCAAATGCCTGAAAAATAATTTCCAGAACACTTTTGATTTGTTTTTTTTCGTGCATAAGTTCCATATGCGTAGGCCTTTAGATTAGTCCCAAGGGATGGACCTGGAGGCGTTATGGCGATTGCTCCCTTGTTGAGATGGTGACAATCTTCATGCAGATTGTCCTGGGGTGTCCTCGTAGGCACATGTCTTCTCTGGCGCAATTTGGATGCAACCAAAAATGATATTACATTTCTATAAGGTTATTTTCGGCATTTTTATTTTTTAACTCTTTCAATAGAACAAATGTTATGCGTCTAGGTTTTCTCGAGAGTTTTGTGATTCGTTTTTTCTTGAAGATAGAGAAACTAATGGTATTCTGCATTCTTCATTATAGTGATTCAGTGCAACTCCCCGAGAAATTAGGCATGATTTGTCGACCCTCATATATTTTTGTGTTCTTGTATTTATTTCTTACATCTATTTTTGTTTGCTTTATAATTTATGTGATTCGTAGTTTTTAAGATCCGTACGGTTTAGGAATTAAATGTGTGATTGATTTCCAACACACCCATATTATTTTTTTTAAAAAAATTAAAGTTTATAGTAATAACCATTTTGTTTAATTTTTTACCATTTGAAATGTTGGGATTTAAATATGAGGTGGAGTGTATTTTTTTAATTGAATGCCATTTCTACTTGTTTTTTAATATGTCTGTCAAAGGTGTTGCCATCAGTTAGTATCCAATGGACTTCATGTTTCAATTTGGCAACAAATACCCAATGCACGTATTTTGACTTTGCATAGAGTTGACCTGCTTTTTTCATTTCTTTTCTATTTCCTAAATTAATTCCTCTCCGCACATCGAGTCGTGGGGGTCTTTAGTTCTAAATAAAAATCGTCTTGCTTCTTTAGGTCTGTTGGATGATAAATGATAAAAATAAAAAATAATATTGTTATTTTTTAATATTTATTTAAATAAGCAAAATAATTTCTTTTGCGTTTCTCTACGAATACATATTCCTAGCATAGCTTAAAATGTCCAAAAAAATGAGGTTATGATTTAGATTCGAAATTGTGTGTGAGCTCATAGTCATTAAAAGGGTAAATTACAAATACCACTTCCGAGATTTTGTTTCAATAGGATTCTCACCCTTGTAGTGGCGAGGGGAAATTACATCCTGCCCCTTCAGATTTACACTTATAGAATGGTTTTCCCCCTCTGTTAGTCAACAATTAGGTTGACTAACAGATTAGGATGATGTCATAGGTTAATTATCAAATAATACCCATTTTACCCTCTCTCACTCTCTGTCCAACACACACAAGCTATTAAAAAACTATTTATAACTATTTAATTTTCTATCAAATAAATAAGGGATTCTTTCTTCTACACACTCTGAGACTTTTCATAATAGCACTGACCCTTCCTGTGATTTTAAAAATGGCACTGACCCTTCCCTATCAGAGCAAAAATGGCTCAATTATTACCCTGACCCCACACCCCCTCCCCCCCCCCGTGATTTTTTTTAGTTTTTCTGTTAATCATTTTTTTTGCTTTTAATGCTAATGTTATTTTTTTTTGATCATTTTTTTTTGGGGCGGATAAATCAATTTTTATATT
>CM018916.1:4465442-4472942 GCA_009663005.1 Actinidia chinensis
TAATCAATTATTTTTTTTAATTTATGGTTAAAAATTATGAAAATAAAGTAGAAAAATTGAATTATAGAAAAAAAATTCTATTAAAAAAAGTAGAAACAATTTTCTGTTAAAAAAAACCTTTTTTTTGAAAAAACTTTTTTTAAAATAATATTTTTTTGTTAAAACATTGGTTTTAGGTCAATTAAAAATTTTCTTTTTGAACAATTTCTAATAAAAAACTATTTTAATTTTAAAAAAAATATTTTTCAAAAACATAATATTTCGATTTAAAAAAACTATTTTCAAAATTAATTTTTTTTTTTTTTTTGTTCAAAAAACGTTTTTATCCAACGAGAATTCTTAGAAATTGGATTGGTTCTTGATATTTGTATTTTGGTCCATGATATATCGGATCTAATGAAGTAGATTTTATCTATACGTTTATCACCGTGCAGTCCCGTGAAGAGATTGCTAAATCTCTTGTACTTATCATTTCCTCCATATTGATCTAAAACAGTAAACAGAGGAAGAAAGTTACAAGTCAAATACATTCTTTATTCATGATGTGCTAGTTCTATTAAACCCAAAGAACTGGTATTAAATTGGATTCACATACTATAATTAAACATTGATGTATATTTGGTATAGTTTTTTTTCTTTTCGGTAGGCCAGGTTGTAAACCCCCTCCTCCCCCCCCTTGTGATTTTGTTGATTGCATACAACTATTACTGGAATATATATTTTAAAGTTATATAAAACACATTTAAAAATATTCAAAATTAATTTTAAAAACTATTTATTAGTTTTAGAAAATAGTTTTTTTCCAACATCCTGTTTTTTTCTCGCCCCCTATTTACACCACACACACACCGATTTTGTGACCTCCTGTTTGGCCCGAGCGCTCGGGAGGGAGAGAGAGGGAGGAGAGGGGGTCCAAAGTAGCCTATGGACTTGTCCATAGGTGTGAGGGCAAAGTGTTAATTTCACACGGGGACCAACTCCGCCAAGGGGTGCTTGTGTGAATTAACTTGAAACCTTAGGGAGGTCAGTGTAATTTTTCAAACGTTATTGGTGCTTTGTGTATTAACTTAAAACATCAGGGGGGTCAGGTAATTTTTTTTTCCCATTTTGAAAACTCGCCCGTGCATAGCACCGGTAATTTTCGAATTTGCCCCTTAGTAAATGGGAGTGATAGTACTCCACTATCACCATTTTTTTTTCGCTTTTTACCCCTTTTTAACTTTTTGTAACTCATTTACCATAATTTTTTTTTATTTTACCCTTAGTGAATGTAGTGAATAGGTAGCTCATTTGCAACTATTTTTTTGTCCGCGATTTTGTCCATTGTACTTTGTTACCACTATTTTTTTGGTTTTTGATTTTGCCTACCTCCATTTTTATTTTCGATTTTTCCCTTAGAATTACTCGCATGTGCATAGCACGGGCATACCCCACTAGCATATATATAAATCTCAGTGTACAGTAATTTCAATGACCACCAACTTTCTTTCCCATTTTGCCCCTCTCCAATTTTTTGGTAAATTATAATTTCAGACCTTATAGTTTCTGGTTATTACATTTTGGTCTCTAAAGTTTCTAGTTATTACAATTTGGTCCTTAGAGTTACTAATAATTACAGATTGGTCCATATACTTGCTATAAATTATATTTGAGACCCTTAAGTTTTGGTTATTGTCATTTTGGTTTCAAAATTTTCTGATTTTGTCAATTTGATCCCAAAACTTTTTGATTTTGGCAGTTTGGCCCATGAACAGTCCCTAAATTTTTTGATAATTACAGTTCAGTCCCTAGGGGTACTGATAATTATAAATTGGTCCCAGGTGCTATGATTAATATTTTTGACTCTAAAATTTTGGTTATTTTCAATTTGGCTTTGACATTACCATTTTTTTCAATTTTGCCCCCTAAATTTTTTTTCCGATTTTGCCCTTACTTTAAATGTTTTTTTTAATTGCCTCCTGTCCCATTAACTCATTTACCGTTATTTTTTTACCATTTGTTTTTCAATTTTTCCCTTAATAATTACTCTCCTGTTCATGCACTGGCATACTCCCACTAATACACTAATAAATGTGAGTGTCAGTAACAGTTACCACCAACTTTTTTTTCCCTTTTGCCCTTCTCCAATTTTTTCTAGGTAAATTAAGTTTCAATCCTATAATTTTTTGTTAGTACAGATTGGTCCTAATGTTACTAATATTAAATTTGGTCTCTAGAGTTTTTTACCCCCATTTTTTTCTAATTTCGCCCCTACCATAATTTTTCCCATTTTATGGTTTCGATTTTGCCCCCACGATTGTTTTTTTCATGATTTTGCCTTTAACCATTTTTTTAATTCCTTTTGCGTAACAATACTTTTTTTTACCACCATTTTAGTTTATTTACACCAACTTCTTTTCGATTTTGGCCCTAGCAATAAATTTTTTTTTTTGATTTTGCCCCACAATTTTTTTTATTTAACGATTAGTTTGTTTAAGTTTGTTTACCACCAATATTTTTCTCGATTTGGCACATTAGCCATAATTTTTTTTTCTATTTTTTCTGTTTTTTTTTGATTTTGCCAATCAGACATTTTTTTTGCATTTTTTTGCAGATGTTGCCCCCTACCCCAACTTTTTTTTTGCCATATTTTGCCCCTACCTAATTTTATTTTTGAATTTTTTACCAACATTTTTTTTCTGCATTTTGCCCTTACCCATTTTTTTTACAATTTTTTGTGGACTTTGCCTGCTACTCATTATTTTTGGCTAATTTTGCCCCTTCGTTTTTAATTAAGTGAACAGCAATCAGAGCCCATTTTATTTTCTCGATTGCCCTATTAATTTTTCCCTATTTGGCCCCACCTTTTTTTATTGTTTTTTATGCACGATTTTGTCTCTACTCAATTTTTTTATGATTTTACCTATTTTTCCTGGCCGATAAAGCCCCTAACCATTTTTTTTCTATTTTTTTGGACGATTTTGCACCTACCCATTTTTTTTCCTGAACAGTAACTCAGTTACCATCATATTTGTTTTCCACTTTTGCTCATACTTTTGCTAAACGTTGGTCGATTTTAACTCTCTTAGTTGATCGAATTACTCGCCTGTGCATGGCACGGGCATCCTCCCACTAGTGTATATATAAATATGAGTGAATAGTAGCATCTTGACCACCAAATTTTTTTTCCATTTTGCCCTTAGCCACCAATTTTTTTTTTATTTTACCCCTTAACTCAATGACCACCAATTTTTGTTCCTATTTTGCTCCTTAGTAAATATTTTTTTTTATATTATCCCTTAGTAAATATGAGTGAATAGTACCACAATTTTTTTGTGTTTCCGATTTTGCTCTACCTCCATTTTTTATTTTTTATTTTGCCCTTAGAATTACTCGCTTGTGTATAGCATGGGCATACTCCCACTAGTATATATATAAATATGAGTATACAGTAATTTTAGTGACCACCAACTTTCTTTCCCATTTTGCCCTTGCTCCAATTTTTTTGGTAAATTATAGTTCTAGTCCCTAGGCTTTTTAATAATTACAGTTTGGTCCCTAGAGTTTCTAGTTATTACAATTTGATCCCTAGAGTTACTTATAATTACAAATTGGTCCTTATAGTTGTTGTAAATTACATTTGAGACCCTTAAATTTTAGTTATTTTCATGTTGGTCCTAGAAATTTTTGATTTTGTCAATTTGATTCCATAACTTTTTAATTTTGGCAGTTTGGCCATGAAGAAAAAAAAAAAAAAAAAAAAAAAAAAAAAAAGGGCCGAAAAGGGGGAAGAAGGACAGGGGGGGGCCCGAAAGGGACTGCATAATTACCGATTGGTCCCTAGAATTGTTATAAATTATATTTTTGACCTTGAAGTTTCGGTTATTTTCAATTTGGCTTTGGCTTTACCATTTTTTTTTAATTTTGCTCAAATTTTTTTTTTGTCGATTTTGTCCCTATTTTATTTTTTTTTTCAATTTTTCCCCTATGAACAGTAAATCATCTACCATAATTTTTTTTTTCGATTTTGTCCCTACTCACATTAACTCATTTATCACTATTTTTTTTCAGATTTTGCCGCTACTCACATTAACTCATTTACCACTATTTTTTTTTAAATTTTGCCCCTACTTATTTTTTTTCATTCAATTTTGCCCCTACTCACATTAACTCATCTGATTAGATTCTTAGTTAATTGATTGCTTATTTTGAAAACTCGTCCGTGCATAACACTATATTTTTGATTTTACCTCTTAGTAAATGTAAGTAAATAGTAGCTCATTATCACCTTTTTTCTATTTACCCCTAGTAACTTTTTTTAGCCACAATTTACCACATATTTTTGCGATTTTAACCCCGTAGTGAATGTACGTGAGTGAATAGCTAGCTCATTTGCAACTATTTTTTTTGTCCGATTTTGTCCCTTGCGTAACTTTGTACCACCATTTTTGTTTGGGGAGAAGAAAGGGGGGAAAATACTTTTACACTTCCACTCCACCGATCCTATAAGTCATTCTCTTCCTGCCCACCATCTCCCCCCCCAATCCGTCTTTCCTGTTTCCCACAAAAAATCGGTGGTGAACCGGCAAAAAGCACCGGGTCAGCGAGTCATAAAATGGTTTCAACACCATCAGGTCAACCGTTATTGAACGTTATCGACGTGAATGTCATAAATTATTTATAATAGATAACAAATAAAAAATACTTGGGGGTTAATTGCAAATATTTTAACATTGTGAATCAAGTGAGATATATTAAAATGTGAGGCAAAAGTGTGATTAAAAAACCCAAAAAAAGTCAAATATCTCTCCGTCAACCGGTTCAAATCCGGTTCAATGACCGGTTCACCGGTTCAATCACCCCGCCGGGTTTTGACCGGGTTTGAACCAAAACGAATTTTGGTGGGTACCGACCGTGTCTCCGACCGGTCGAACCGGACGGTTTCATTCCGGTTTTTACAATATTATTTCTAATTTTGTCTTATCTCCATTTTTTATTTTCGATTTTGCTTTTAGAATTACTCGCCCGTGTATAGTACGGGCATACTCCATTAGTATATATATACACACACACACACATTAGTAATTGTCTCGTGCCTATGGGCACTACGTTAAAAAAAATTACCTCTTAGACGTACTAATTAGAAGTTTATAACCTAAAAAACAGATAAGATATAAACGCCATATAAGAGATATATTGCATGCATATACGAAGAAATACATTAATACAAAATAAAAAATAAATTAGAAAGTATAATAATTTTTAAAAAATTGTTGTTAGTTTGGGAGAAATGGGTAAACAAAATGGTATTTTAAATTTTTTTTTTGTAAGTCCCACTAAAAAATTGATCAAATGAATAAAATATATGCCTAATTTTTAAATTTTTTAACCATTGAATAAAAACTTATGTTAGGCCAGCTCCTACACTTTTTTTTTGAAAATAATAAAGAAAGTGGTGTTTTTAACTTCGTTTTTTTCAGACCTCGTTTGGCCTAGATTCTATAGTCGAAAGACGAACTCCACTATTGTTTAAATATTTTTTACTTTAAATCAGACTCCTTGTCATACCTTATATATATATATATATATATATATATATATATATAATTTGCGCAATACAATCGAGTCCTTGTTATGATGTTTGGTAAAAATACATTGATCTGTCCTAATTGCCCGTTAAATGTATTTACTACTGCGTAAGAAAGAAAGGGGGTAAAATGGGTATTTCCGGGAATATCATGCTGCAATCACTTTATAATGTTGGGTCACATAACAGTTGACTAACAAAAAAAATTCGGGGGTGAAGTGAAGTACAAATAATCTATAATACAAATCACAACTACGTTTGAATTCAAAATCTATCTCTCGCTATCATACAACGCTGAATTAAATTTGAGTTGTCCAATGGGGCTCAAATTTTCACCCAAATTATTTTTTTTCCTTTCCCTTTCCCGCTAAAAAATATCACGTCTTGTCTCCAATGATGAGATTTGTTTGATTGTTCAACAAACGGTCAAGATTTAATTTCGCATTTATTTCGCCACAAAACCTATCGTCTCTCTCATGCACGGTTGTCACAGCGGCTCAATTCTCTGAGTCAAGTTAACCATCACTCACTATCACTACACGGCTACATGACTCATGTTCCCTCTGCTGCTCTGCACCATCACTACAATCAACCATCACAATCCACAACCGTATCACTCCACATCTCTCTCTCTCACTCACTCTATCTCATGCCGATCCTCACTTAACCTCCAGAGTAGTTGCGGGTTTGCCAAAACTAGCACGTTTGAGCCGCTTCCGTTCACTCTCTATTCACTCAACCTCCATTCCATATACAGCCTACACAAGTTGGTTTGCCCTCCACACTTTAGGACCCCTATTTCTCTGTTTGTCTCTGTTTTTTTTTTTGTGTGTGAGTAACCTCCATTCACACTCTGTTTTTTGTCTGTCTCTGTTTTGGGTGCTTTTTGGTGATCATAAGCCATCTCGATTCTCCAGTCGCAGCAAATAGCAGTGGACTCATCATCGTAGTATGATCGAAAACCATTATTATCGATCTCTGATCTTTCATCTTGCCTTCGTCTCCGATCTCTTATCGCATGAGCGAGAAATCGAGTCCGTACAAAGGTACCCCTATTTCTTTCTCCTTCTCGCTTTCGCAACTTCATATTTTCCCTCATTTTTCGTGTTAAACACAACAAATACAAAGCCGAAAAGTAAGGAGGTTAAAGCAGAGAGAGAGAGTGCAGGTGACCTTTCCACCTCGGTTTCTCGCCTATGCGACACTTGGGTAGGCTGTAAAGCTTGATGGAGGTAACGCTTTTGGGCTTGCCATTGCCCCGAACCATCAAGTAACAATTTTTTCTATTGCCTAACACCTGTAAGCTTTGATGGAGGCAGTTTGCTTCAGTGCCTAACCCTTTAAAGCCTTTGATAGTGGAGACACCACCTATAAGCAACTTCTCAATAATGTCCCATGGTCTCTGTAAAACATTATAAGCGGGAGTTTTATTGCGAGTTTTAAAATTGTCTTATTTCCACGATTTTATAAAATATGTGAGATTCATAATATTTTAGCATGGTTATTTATTTACTGTTGGTTTGTTTATTGAGACAGTTATGTAAGAAATTAGATTTGTTTATTTGTAAAACAGGCCTGATTAAACTTATAGAGTAATTTGGTATTTTTGAGAAAAATAATATAATATTATTATGTTTTAATGGGTATTAAGAAAACGATTATAAAAGCCCCTAAATTAAAACTGCAAATTTATCATTTTTGCATAAGATTAATTCTAAGGAAAAACCTTACATTAATTTAAAGTAAATAAAGTCAGTTATTATTTTTAAAATTATATAAAATATGACCTGTATTTATAAGAAATAATCTTATTTAGTACTCTTCTTCATAACTCAACCATTAATTAACTCAACCAATATATCCATTTCTGTATGAACACTTTTTTAATTTTATTTTAGTACTCTTATGACATATAGATAATATTAATCTGTTCA
>CM018916.1:4555442-4562942 GCA_009663005.1 Actinidia chinensis
TCTTTTCTTCCTTAAGAAGTGAGATAGGCTGAAACTAGGAAGAAACGATTTAGCTTTCACCAGGTATGAAAGGATTGAGAACAGAAATATGTGCTTGGCAAGACAGAAGACAAGTGAATTTATAGAGAGATTTGACAGGGATAGGTGCGAGTGACGCATGTGATGACGCATGTGATAAAAGAAGAATAAAAAATCAAAAAAATAAAAAATCACAATTTAAAGATTATTTGTCAGTGGTAGGTGAGGCTGTCTCGTGCCAAAGGACGACTTTGAGGCCATAATTTTGTCCGAAAAGAAATCGCGATTTCCTAGGATTCCCAAAAAGAGTTCTTTCTTTCTCCTTCAGTTCTTTGGAAGAAAAATTCCAGTTTATTTTCTTAGTTTTAAAATGGCTTTCTTCTTTACAAAAATAATTTGATCTAAATGTTGGTGCTAATGTACAACCAGAAATTCGTGTTCATCATTCTTATCTCAAAAAAAATCCTCTTTCGACTAATGGCTCTGTGATTGCTGGATGATGCAGTCTGCTGCAGCAGTAGTTAGAGGCATTATTACTCCAAGTGAAAAAGTTATTGGGAGATATGACTGATGAAGAAGTAGTAATGAATCAATGGCACTGAGTATTCAGTTGTGCTTCTTCTGTTTCAAATATGGCTCGACGTCTGTTTAAGTCGATGGGAATGAGTTCAAGAGCTAGGACTCAGTTTTGAGGTTAAACGACGGAATAGAAGTCTTCAGTAAGAGAATAAAGAGCTGAAAGAAAAACTTGTAGATTCATATCAAATGACTGGGAAAGAAATATTCAGAACGAGAGATGAAACACTAACCGTCTTCGGGGAGCAACAGGAGAGTCTCTGCTTGAAGTCCATAAAAATCTTAATGATTTCTCGCCCAGAAGCTTAAACAAGGTATTATATTAGAAAAGTAAATTCTTTATAAAAGTAATAAAAACTGAAATATTAACATATCTGTAGGTATACACATACCAAGTTTCTCGACGAATGGTGAGAAACGATCCTCTGGAGTGTTTTGTGAAGATGTTCACCCATTGAAAATCAGTACTTATAAACTCTAGTTCGGTACATCTCCTTTTTGAACATGGTCACGAATAAAGTGATGTCTAATTTCATCTGTTGTGTTCGTGAGTGAAGAATAGGATTTTTTAGCAAATTTATAGCACTGGTTTGGGTATTATCGCATCTAATAGGTATATGATCAAACTTTAATTTAAAGTTTCAAGTTGTTGCTTCATATAAAGAACTTGAGCACAACAACTGCCTGCGGGACAAGATTCTGCCTCAGCAGTAGAGAGAGCAACCGAATTTTGTTTCTTATAAACCAAGAACAAGTGAGTGTCCTTAGAACGTGGCAGTCACCCTTGTACTTTCGATCAAGTTTGCACCCTTGCAAACATCTGCATCTTGAATAACTTACTAAATTAAATGAAGTTTGAATGTAGGATACCATAACCCTAGATTCTATTGGCCAAGTAAATATCAAAAAAATTCGTTTAAACAACAATTAAATGTGATCTTTTGGACATAATTGAAATCTGGCCACAATAGACAAAAACTAAACATGATATCTGGCCTAATGGCCGTTAAATATAGTAAACTACCCTCAATTTCCTTCTATATTGTTAGAGTCAATATTTTTTCATGTTATCTTTATCAAGTTTGTTTGTTGAATTTATTGGAGTGCATAAGTTTTGAATTTTTATACCAAATTTTTGAGAGAAGATTTTCTTTTTATATATTTAAATTGGTTGATTGAAAAATTCTATTTTTAGTTTGCTTTAATGGAAGACACCAAGGCGAAATTAGTTTCAACCATCATGCTCATTTCAAATTCATGTGCATAATTTTTAACAAATTCTACAACAATATCTCATTTGTTGATCCAAAAAATGATCTCATCAAACATATCTTTGACACAATGAGTGAGTAAAATTATTATTTTAATTTTGGTATAAGGTAGTGTCATTTTCTCTTGTAAAAACATTTTTCCAAAAGAAATCCACTTAATCTTTCGTACCTGCTCTTGGGGCTTGTTTCAAGCCACTACAAAGCTTTGGTCAATTTTAAAACTGATTTGAAAGTTCGGTGATTTTTTCAAATCAGGTGTTGTTCAACATAAACTTCTTCAGAAATGACACCATTTAAAAATGGGCACATTTGACATCCATTTTAAATAATTTAAATCTGTATAGGAATCAAAACCTAATATCATTCCTTAGAGTTTCAAGTCGAGCTAACGGGGCAAAGATTTCTTCATAGTCAATTCCTTCTTCTTTTGTTGAAACCTTGGGCTACTAATCTAGCTTCTATTTTTAATGATAATGCCATTTTTCATCATTCATCCTTTTATTATTTTATTATACGAAAAACCCATTTTGTTCCATAACTGACTGATATTTAGGTCTAGAAACAATGTCCAAACATGTTCCTCTTTAATTGGTTAGCTCTTCTTCCTGGGCCATTACCAAAACTCATCATTTTCATTCATGCTTCTCAATATTCTTAAGCTCAATTTCCTGAGACAAAACCATGTTATTACACACATTTCTAAGTGAAGACCGTGTATTACACCTTGTGAGGGGTCCCTAGAATTTGACAATAGGAGTGATCTTTAACAATTGGTCTGCCAAAGATTTAGGAAATTGTTGATCTGTTTCAAAGATGAGATGCATTTTTTATATTTTCTTCTTTATTAGAGTCTGAGAGATTTAATCTTTGAATAATATTATTATCAGTATTTCTGTAGGCATTAGTATCATATCATTATCATCAATGTTCTTAGGTTTGACAGAATCAATTCATCAATGCAACATGTATAAACTCTTCAATAGTTAAAGTTCTTTTGTTATAGACTCTATAAGATTTGCTATTAGTATAATATTTTAAGAAATATGCTTTATCATATTTAGGCATCAATTTAACCCCAAATTATCTTTATCATTTAGAATAAAGCATTACCCAAAATACTTGGAAATAACTAATATTGGGTGTTTTTTTTTTTCCATTTCCAAAGCTCGAAGGAGTCTTTTCAAATTTTGATCTAATGACTATACGATTTATAATATAACACCTCTGTATTTACAGCTCACAGCCCAAAAATACTTAGCTAAATTTATGTTCATTTAACATGGTTCTAGCCATTTCTTCGAAGAGATCTATTTAACGTTCAACAACTCCATTTTGTTGAGGTGTTCTAGGTGCAAGAAGTTGTGTGAAAAACCGTGATCATCGCAATATTTTTTCAATATCTTGATTATCAAAAACCTCTACCTCTATCACTAAACTGAATATTGGTGATACTCATTTTGTGCCTTTTTATAAAATTTTGGCAAATGGGCAATGTGTGCTTCATTTTTGTGAGTAAGAATAATACCCATGTAAACGAAAAATCATCAACCATTAGCAAATGCGTAAAATTTTCCTCCACCCAGACTAGCAACCCCACTACTGGGACCAAACAAATCCATATGTGCAGCAGTTGAAGTGGGCTAGAGTGGAAATAAATATATTTTTTTCTTTAAAAAGATGTTTTATGGTTGCTTACCGTAGTTTGACATTTGCATCACAATTTTATCTTTAACAAACCTTGATTTTAGGTAACCTTACTAATCATGCTTATTCAATTTATGAAGTAATCCTGTCTACATTCTAATCTCGATGCCATAACCACTATTTTCATTTATACGCAGACATTTAACTCTGACTAACTAGACTATCAAAGTCATGTGTATACATTTTCATATCTCTAGATGCGGTAAATAATATTTTATTATTAGAGCCTGCGTAACTATGGGCATTGATTTTTATCAATATAACTTAATAGTTTTTAATCACATAATTGGCTTATACTTATGACTATGGCTTAAGGCCTCAACAAGTAAGTTATTTTCAACTCAAGATGAGAGTAATTGTTAATATTTCCAACTCCATAATTTTACCTCTTGAATTATCACCAATATGACAATCCTCCAGTCCTTGGGTGGTGAAAATGAAAGCTTGGATTTGTCTCCCGTCATATGTCTTGAGGCAAATCTTCCATAACCTTTATCCCGGAGCTCCCATATGACTAAGGCATACCTACAAAATACAACATCAAATAACTCTTTTTGGTACCCCAATTTTTTTGGGTCCGTAAAGGTAGTTTTAAGTAATTCTTTTGTTTGGGTACCCAAGCTTTATGAGTGTTTCAATGGTTAATATTTTAAAAATTTGATCCTTTATAATTTATCTTGTAAATAGCTTTATTCATAGGATAAGCATCTTATAAATATATGTCCATTTCTCGATAGACTTATAAGTCTGTGAGGTATGAAGAATTAAGGAAGATATTTATCGAAGAAAATTTTATAAAATTTTTGTTTATTCTGGGAGCATATTCCCAAAACTTCCTTGTTAAAGACAATCTTTGTTTTCCAGTAGCATATCGAAGTGTTCTTTGCCATATACAAATTTTGCTTAAGATTTGTTCAATCTTAATGGGGTCGTTTTAGTCTAGTATTTTTTTTTCTAGAACCATTGATGACCGATTTTAGAGGTGAGATTTTGTTATTTGTAAGTAAATTTTCATTTTCAGTTTCAAAGATCTATCTCATTCCCAAATTCAATTTCTTTCTTTTTAAGAGTTATGTATTTAGCATGTAATTTAAAGTATTTTCACATACTCATCAAGCCATCTGAAGTGCTTCATAAGAAAGTAATTCATAATCAGTATTTAAAAGACTTAACTCATCTCCTTTGCAATGAGGCAAAAAATGAGCCATCTAAATTCGCTATATTCGTGTTCTGACCGCTTCCTTTTGAACACTGCTTCAAGTCACTCAAGGCTTTTCTTGAATTTCTTCCTTCCTTTTAAGGCGGAGGGCAATTAGATTTATAGTGTCCAGGGCTTATGGCACCTCGAAGCAAATTGGAGGATCCTTTTTGCCAGGTTCGCCCCGTAAGGAGTTCTTCATATTAGCTTCTTATGATAGTTTTCTCTTTCTCATAAAACTTTTTGAATCATTGTGGAGTAGTGGCATTTCTTATCGTCGTCACTATCCTCTTCTCTTCCATCACTTCTTAGAGAAGATTTGAGTGCGAGACTCTTTGGACTTGGTCTTTTCTCGTCCCTTCAACATGATTCTCATGGGTCATTAGTGAACCCAAGAAGTTCATCAAGACTCATCGTTGTGAGATTCTTTAGCTTTTTCAATAGCTGTGAATTTTGTATCTCCAATATTTTGGCAAGACCTAAGAATTTTTCTCACTATTTTTCACTAGTATAACATTTGCTCAAAGAGATTTTAAGGAATTATAATATAGTAAATATAGGAACATTTCACAATAGATTCTTCAGATTTATACAAATAATTCATTCATGAAATAACCTACTGATTTGAGATTCTTACTTGATTTGTACCCTTAATAAGTTACTTTCAAGTTTATCTCATATTTCCTTGCGGATTCGCAGGCCGAGATTCGCCGGTTTTTAAACTCATTTGCATCTAAAGCACAATATAATTATTTATAGCTTAGCATTAAGTTTGAATTAAGCGTGAATCATTTTTATCCCATGCTTTCTCAATTTAATGACTTTTGTTATCAAATATTTTCGTGGGAATATAGGACCATCTCTAATGATTTTCAGCCTCATAATCCAAGGCTTGAATATAAAAGTTCATCCATCTTCCAATATGTATAATGATTACCATAAATAAAGGAGGCCTATTTGAGGAGTGTCCTTCGGCGAAGATTATTCCATTTTGATTTGCCCATTCGTATTTGGATGTTAAGCAAATATTAGAGGTTAGGCTCTGAACCAATTGTTGCCAGTAATCAACCCTAGAGGGGGTGTGTGTGATAGGGTTGTTGCAAACTTTTCTTTTCATGAAAATTATACTGAATAAGAGTTTAGAATGATTAAGAAGCAGTATAATGCAAAGAATATAAATAAAGCACACTAATAAAGAGATAGGGAGGAGAGATTTCAAACTCGGGATTTATAGTGTTTGGTCTACCTCGGACTACGTCCCTCCCTAAGCACACCACTTGAGATTCAATCCATAATCCCAAACTCCTACGGGTCGAGTTCAAACCTTTACACGTCTAAGAGCACACCTCTTCTTCCGAAGGTGCGAAAATCCCTTTTTACACCCACAAGGGTCACACCAACCCTTTGTACAATCAATGTGACGAATTTGAGATTCTTCTCACAATAACAATTCTCCTTTTGAAAGGATAACAATGAAGCATTTACAATGATATTTATCACTAGAGCTCTTATATGAATCAACTTGAGGCTCAAGAAAATGAAGGAGTAGGCTCTGAGTTCTAAGCTTGGTTTTATCACTTGGTAATTATAAAATGAAAGCTACGGATATTGTATTTATAGGCCTTAGTAAGAATATAACCGTTGGAGGGCATTGAAATTTTGGCTAGCCAATTTTCAAATTTGAAATCCACATTTTCAAGTCAGAAATTATTGCTATCCAAAATTTCAAAAGGTGCAACTACATTTCAAAGTCAGAAATTGGTGCAACCAATTTTTCAAACTTGGAATCAAATTCAAGTATGAAATTGTTTGCTAGCATATTTTGAAAAATTGGAATCAAATTTTCAAAATCAGAAATTGTTGCAACCAATTTATCAAACTTGGGAAGCAAATTTTCAAAGTCAGAAATTGTGCTAACCAATTATCAAACTTGGAATCAAAGTTTCCAAAGTCAGAAATTGTTGCTAACAATTTTTAAACTTGGAATTCAAAATTTTCAAAAGTCAAAAAATTGTTGGTAGCATTTTTTTAAATTTGGAATCAATTTCAAAGTAAGAGAAAATTGTTGATAGCCAATTTTTCAACTTGAAATCAAATTTTAAAAATCAAAAATTATTACTAGTCCATTTTTAAATCGTAATTAAATTTTCAAAGTAAAAGTATTGCTAGCACATTTTTAACAACTTTAATTTTATGCAATTTTTATATTTTTTAAATGCGCTGAAGGATATAAGTCATTTTAGAACCTCAGAATTTACATACAAGAGTTTACAAAAATACCCTAATGAAAGTTCTTCATTTTGAGATCTTCAGTGCTGAAGTCTTCTTGCTTTGCAGTCCAAATATCTTTGATTATTTTTGCTCCTTGAGAAGACGGGCTTAATATTACTACAAAACTATCATTACTGAAATTAATTAAAATACATTAGAACAATAAGATAGATTTGTTATCATTCAAAATATTTTGCGAAACATAATGGATTGACGCCATAGGGCTAACAGAGGATATGGGAGGAGGGATAATTTTTAACTTTGTTAGATACTTTTTAGAATGGGTGGATAAGGGTGGGGGATAAGGAAGAAAATATATAGAGAGAAACAAAATATAAAATATTTAGATATTAAAATTTTATATTTTATTTCTCTTTATATATTTTTTTTCTTATCCGCGGATAACTTTTAGTTAGGATCTAGGCCACCCAAAAATTAGAATGGGTGGATAAGGGTGGGGGA
>CM018916.1:4587942-4597942 GCA_009663005.1 Actinidia chinensis
ATAACTCGGAGTCTTTAATCACCGTTACATGGACACTTTATAATAAACTTCAACCGGTCCTTGGGCGTTAGCTATTGGACTTGGACCATCCAAGTGGACTTCGACTCTCCGATGGCTGAACTCACCAATCTATCTCCCCCTCCAGTCCACAATTGAGGGGTAATCCGATGTCTTCAGTTGTCCTTTCTGATATCTTCTATATCTCTCTCCCCCATAAGAGTGCAATACAGGCATTCGAGAGACCTTATCTCATCAACGGCTACTCACTTCCCCACCGAAGTTATGCACCTCCACACCGAATGCTTGTGCAACCTTCGCACCGAGGTGCCTGCACCCCTCCACTGGGTGATCCACACACCCCACCGGGTGCGCCTCAAGTACGTCACTTTGCGAGTTGGTCGTGGCTCCATCTTTCCTCCCTTGTGCGCACAACTAGAGAGATCACCACCACTGATCAAACTCGAGGCAAAAATAGACTAGTTTCGGCGTCGCTGCGTCCTTCGTTGTATTCAGCCTTGCTCAAAATTGACTTAGTCGCCTTCCTCTGACTTCTCTATGGACTCCTTCACTGGTTTCACCACTCTGTCTAAGCCAAACTTCCGTACATATCCCCCATATCTCTTTCGCTCTGTACACTTCGGATACCCTAGGTAACCCCTGCCGCTTGCGTTGCGTACCTCTGTGCAATGGTGGCGTCTCTTGTCCTTATTCTTGCTATCCCACTGACCCATGTCGGACAATAGCTCTTCATATCTGAACACTTCCCTCCAAATCGGTATAAAAAAACCTCTCGTCTTCTTTCCCCACAAGCACCTCCTTGTTTTCCTTGGAAACTCTGAGAATTCCTCCACTAGCGTATAGTTGCATTCCTTTGAATCTAGCATCCCAATCGAATCAAATTTTTCTATAGATTAGAAACATACCTTACCGGTCATTCAACGTCCACAACAGCATAGCTCCCGTCCCTTGGCCATGCGAAACTAGACCTGATCCTCTGGCCAACAACTCGGCTAGACGTGTTGTTTCGCCATCCCCTATAACGTTCCTCGCATTGTGCATATGTATAAACCCCTCTCGATCTCTTCACAAGTGGTAAGCACGCTTGATTCAATACCCAATCTGACTTTCATCTTCCAATACGGTAGGAAACGTCATCTCATCATCATCACCCATCACTGTTTGTCATTGTGTATCTGAAGACTGATCTTGTTCTTTAACTTTGGACAATCCCTCCCTTGATATGCCCCTCCTGGTTGTAATAAAAGCACCTAACAATGCGACCCGCGCCTGTGACCTCTATCGTCCTTTTCCAGTCCCTTGTGATGACCTCTTCCTTGACCTCGTGCCTCTTTCCCTGCTTTCCTCTGGATTAGGGCCGCAACTCACCTGATCTGTCCTAACCCATCTCTCTCATTCGAGCCCTTCAATTGAATAAGGCTCCGATGACCATACTCGTAGTCAATTCCAAATCCATTCAGCGCTGAATTCCTGAGAAAAACCACATGTCCTCCTGACTCTCTGGCAAGGAAACTCAGAGCATGGCCTTCATCTCATCGTCAAAGCAGTAGCGTTAAAACCTAGTCACTGATTGACCCAATTCTGGAACTCGTCGTTAGTTCCCCACTATAGTCTCTCTCTAAAACTTCAAATTCACAAGCCTCATCATCAATAGGCTTTATTCAAGTACTTCGCCTGGTACATCTCCTCCAACTTGATCCATACTCATAGCACGCGTCTCTTGTGCTACAATATGGAACACCTCGTGTCTAATGCCCTGTTTGATATCCAACGTCTTCCTGTTCTCTTCCTCCAATCCTCATCGCTACGTCGCTAAAGGTTTTTCTCATTTATTTCCAAATGGTCGTGCAAATATCCTTGCAAAATATGATGTCCTCCCATCTAGATTTTTTTTCCATATGGCGTACTTCGTCGCTGAAAGTAAGATCATCGGTCCCAAACAATGCTCCGCCATCTTACTTCTCCCAAATAGAAGAAAAATCTCTAAAAACCAATCCGCGATATCCGGATGCCAAGAAATCTCAGGAAGGGCTAACTGTCAAAATCAGAAATTTTCTGGGATCAAACTATCAAATCACAAATTTCTGGGGCAAATCCGATAAAATAAAAGTTTTGGAGCTAAATTGACAAATCAAATAGTTCTGGGCTAATTAAAAATAACCGAAACTTCAGGAACTAAATTATAATTAATCATTAACTCTAGGGATTCAATCTGTCAATTAAACATAAATTCTAGGGACCAAACTGTAATTATCCAAAAATTCAGGGGCTAAAAGTTGTAATTTACTCTGTCAAAGTTCAATGGGTCAATTGGTCCTGTCAACGCTGACTGGGCGCGTTGCTGGCTAAATCTCACTCATCGATCTTTAATCGGGCGCGTAGGGCGCGTCCCGGACTCCGTTTCTGATGCGTTTTTGAACTGGATTTCGTTCGACGAGACGAATAACTGGTGGTAATTAAAAATTATTTTTTACAACTTTCCCGTACACCCGAATTTTGACCTGGCTCCGAATCGCCTCCACCTACCTTTGAATAACCCAATTGTTTGGCTCAACAATTACCAATCACACACACCGCAAAAGATAATAAAAGATTTACGTGGTTCTGCCAACGATGCCTACGTCCACGGAGAGAAATCAGCAATCCACTATCAAACGATGGATTAAACAACGGAGGATACATCGGTCGCTCACTCACACACCTCTCTCTCAATCTCTCTTGCTTGCCTCTCAATCTCACCTCACAGAATTTCTCTCATCAACCCACAACACAGTAAACGCACGTAGAAAATCTAAGCACCCTAACCCTCCCTTTTACTAGACCAATGTAGGAGGTGGTTGACTCCCTAACATAATACATATCATTATCCTAACAATGAGGAACAAAAAGATAAAGACTCCAAAGAGTTCTAAATACTCGAGAGTTTCACCGTCACATGGCCAACGCATATGAAAACTCCATCGGGCTTGGGCTTAGCTATTGGACTTGGACTCATCCAAGTGGACTGGGACTCCTCTACGAGGGCTGGACTCACCAGTTTATTCATATCAAGCAAAAAAAAACTACGAGATCTCAACACGTTTATCGTACAACCGATTCAACAAGAGAGAAAACAAACAGATAAGACATTAAAACCGACTGCACAATAATCAAAGATAAACAAAAGACAACACGATTGGACCATCAGAAATCTTCAGATATGAGTAGAGAAATCGATTGTTGCCAGAAGCTACGATTGAAATATTTACGAATCACCTGAAAGAGACGAGAAGCACCTTTAAAGCTCGTTTGGGTTGGAGGACATGGGGGGAAAGGATAAATTTAGAGGGGAATAATTTTTTAACGTTGTTTTGATACTTTTTAGATGTTTGGATAAGGGTGGAGATAACGAAGAAAATATATAAAGAGAAATAAAATATAAAATATTTTTAGATATTAAAATATATATTTTTATTTTTCTCTATATATAAAAAAGATACAGTTGTTTCTCTTTATATATTTTTTGCTTATCCCCCACCACCCTATCTTCCGAATACTTTAGTTAGGGTCCCTATAGGCACTCAAACCTTATCTGCCTCCGTGTGCATAAATTATCCGCCTCCATATCATCACAGCCAGCCAAACGTGGAACGACCCACCCCGATGCTCACGTGGTCCACGCGGATCGAGCGTCATCACTTTGAATTTTTCTTAGTAAAATTTTTCTTTTGAAAACTGTTTGTTTCTTTCTTTAAAACTTGTTCGTGTGCGTAAGCGAAATATCGATATTTTATTTTTGGAATAATAAAACTCAATATTAAATCATTCATTTGAAATCACAATCCCATTACGGGAGAGAGACTGTACCTGTCTTAACATTCATTACTACTCAATACAACATTACATTTCAAAAAGCCCATCGGACTTTTCCCCTAGTCCGGACCTATACACATAAATTTATTGTTCTTATTTACATAACATGATTCTACTATTTTAACTCCACTTGATTTCCTTTATCACCTGAAATATTGTCAAAAACATATTCTTAAGCCATTGCTAGCGTATAACCAAATCTCTAACATAGTTTTATTCATACATATCAAAACTAAAAATACCATGGTAGATGCATATAACATACTAGCGTGAAGAAAGATAAAACATTTATCTTCGCAATCCACACACTTGTTTCAAACAAATTCATGCGTTGTACTTTTATTTTGACTATATTCGAGTCAACATAATTCTTTGGACACATACATTGTGCACATGACCTCCCGTCCTTAGTCGGGTTGATAAGCTGATTTTCCACACCCCCTTGAAGTCGGGGCATGCCGACCGAGTACTCTTTCCCCGAAAGGTAGAACATGATGGGTACTATGCATATACATACAAATCTTTTTTTCAAAAGATTCATATCTATTCCATGGATTTGAATTGGCATAGCATCCTCATTTCATGCATATATCATATCATCAAAAGTATTTACTCTACTTTATAGATTTAGGTTACTTACCTACCTTTAGAGAAAAGGGTTACTTACTTACTTTGCTTGCTTTGGTATTGGTGTTTAAACTCGCTCGTCATGTTCCTTAGGCTATCGGATCGATTCCTATACATTTCATTTGTGCGACATAATTACGATTAATATATTTACTTAAGTATTTATTATTAACAAGTTTTTTTTTAAGTACTGGCTAAACCATACAATGTTTTGTTATTTAAAACTAATTTTTGGTAAACCTAAACTGTTGAAAAATTTTCCAACTCGCTTAAACTGAAAAAAATCAACTCAGTTTTTTCCTGTTTCGAACTTGCAAGTCTGTTTTGGGGCCCTTTAGATTTTGATTTGAAAAATACCATTTGCAATAATTTGTAGGTATTTAAAATAAGTACTAATTCCCGAACACTTGAATCAGCTAAAAATGGTTTTCGTATGAAGAAGTTATGGCGAAAATACCGACATGGGTTTGGGAAATAACAATCTGACGAAATTCAAGTTTTTCTACTCATACTTCCATTCTATTTTCTACCCTTAAACTTGGAATTGAAAATTTTGTATTGCACGATAACTTGTAGATATATTTTAAGTATCTTTCATATGAACTTAAATCACATCAACGGATATCATATGAGGGAGTTGCGGTCCAAAATAACTCTGCTTGTGTCCGGTGCATAACATCGTATTCACTGCATACGAAATTTGATTCCAGAAAAGATTTCAAACAAATGATAAATTTTTGGGATACTTGACTAAGATTTACACTAAATATGAGTTGCTTAATTTTTAACATATCAGAATTTAGCAGGAGTGGAGAAAGAATTTGATGTTTACCTCAAATTGAAATTAACACATTAGATATGAAGATCTGGCTCCCATGATCATCATACTAAAATTTTCACATTGATCTGATATCATCTTACCGTTGATCTGCACCCCTCTCTTTCATGATCAAACTTACCACAACCATATAATTTCTACCCATTTCTTTCCTCTCTCTCTCTTCTCTTTTTTTGCCTCTTCTCTTCCCTTCATCCGGAGTTTTCTTCCTCCCTTTTATAGATTTTATCAAGTATATTTATAGTAAATATTTTATTTTATTATTTTATTATTTTATTATTTTCTTTTTTTTTTCTTTTCCGTTCCTTTCGCGCCCTCTTTCCGGCCGAAGCTTTTCGGCGGGACAAAGTCACTTCAAGTACACTTCATCCCCTCCAACTTCTAATTCTATTAGATCATCTCAATTTAAAGTCCTCTTTAATTTTAATCCAAAATTTACTAAACTTCAATTTAACCCGGAACAAATTATGCCTTAAATTAAATTCACAAAAGTGTTTTTTTTTATTTCTGAATAACTATAGGTAATTTAGAGTCAGGATATCAAAACGCCCGGAAAGTTATCCGTGAGAAAAGTTAATCCCCCTTTAAATTCGATAGCCAAACCTACCCTAAGCTGGAAACACATTTCTTTTCTTTTATTTTTCCTTGCTTGTATAGTACAATTTTATAGTGGTCAGGAATTGAAAACCCTACGGGTAACTTTCCTGGAGTCCTTCTTGCAATTAACCATGGAAACCCTACCAGGGCGTTGGCAGAAGGATTTGTTTTGAGTGGATTCAAATGGGGATCATTTGAGGGTGTATTTTCAAATGAGGGAGGATTTATATAAGGGGGCCACCTTTTAAGAAGGGTGGATTTGTAGTTTGGTGTTTGGATGTGTTTGGAGAATTGGGATTTTGAAAGTTGGATAAACTGTCAACAGACAAAATTACCCCCATCGTCAGTAATTAGTTGTTAATATTAATAATTTTCGTTGATTAGATAAAATATTATATTAATTAATATTAGATGATTAAAATCAAAAAGTTACTTTAATATTAATCTAATATTTAAAAATATATAATTCATTTTTTTTTGGTTTAATTATTCCAAAATTAATTATGTATCTTTTAGGTAAAAATATATGACTTCAAATTTACAATTCACAACGGAAATTCAGAGAGCAAGCTGCATTTAAAGGTTATTTAATGCTCATGGATTTTTGGCCTGGAAAATGCAATTTTTAAATTGCATCACAAAGTTCACAACCCTCAAAAACCATAAAGGAATATTAATCAAATGACCTGAAAACGAATAACATTCCCCCTCCAGGGGAACAATCCATATGGCATTATATTCCATTAGCTTAGTTTATTAGTACAAATCAATATACATAATCAAATACCAATGTTTCAATCATTTCCTAACCCTCACTCACTACCGTTCCCAACACCCACAACTGTCATCTAAGTTCACATGTGATTGAAATTTAAACATTCTGAGCCTCAATTCAACCAATATTCACACTAACCCGGCAAGAAGAAAGAAGGGAGCCCCATATAACACCATTTGGGACTGATAGGCATATTTCTAATGAAATCTCGAGACTTTTCTAATCCCTAGCTCGACAAAGAAGATCCACAATGCATAATAATGGTCTCACTCTGGCTCCAAACCATATTCAACCATCGAGTTGAAGTGAAACAGGCCTTGTTGAACAAAACATGCATGGCGGCAGGAGAGAGAACCCCAAGATAAGTGATGGTTTCGGTTTTCCGTTTTTTCTACTTCTCTTCATCTCTTCAAGAGATGAATCCCTCCAAGCGAGCCCGTGCTGAGCATAACCCAACAATCCTAGAGTTCCATGTCACAGATCTTTTGTATAATGCATACTTTTGACATATACAATGCTTCTTTCACATCGCCACACTTACAATACATAAGATAAGAGCATTTGAACATGAATATATGAATCAAAACCCATTTGAACTGTTTGACTGAACACGCTTCCTTGCCCAGACACCCACTGCATGTTCATGCCTCAAACGCAAAACACGCACGAGGTGTAAAATCATTGGGCTCACGGTTGAGTTTCTCACCAAGTAGAGCTCTCCAAACATACGCGTCAACTGCCCCTCTTGCTCAAAACGAGCAATGATCTCTCCAAGAACACTACACATTTCTCACGGCAATTTCATCAATACAACTTAGTCAACCACTGCTTATTTAACTACATTTACAGTACAAACCAATCAGAGAATTCCCAACTAGACGTTGCTAAAAAAACCACTTTAATACCATCAATGAATTGAATTCCCACCTGAAACAGAGAACTCAAAGCAAGTACAAAACAACTTGGGTTAGCCATCACACCCTTCTCTGTGATCCGAAATTATACAAACGAAACAAAACATGTAAGATGGTTTTTGCAATCTCTGTGTGTAATCCATATATTATTGGATTGGGTAATTGTCGGGTAATTTTTTTTTTAACACACAACACCAAAAAACAATAGAACCCATTTCCCCAGTCAATTTGAAAATCAAAACAGATTCTTCATAATCCATTTGAGTAAACAAAGATAAACCAAATTATATGTCTATTAATCCAAACTCAAATCGTCACATCTAATAGAAAACAAAAATCGACCCTGTAAGTGAAATCGCAGATTTCATAAAACATAGATTTGAGAGAGAAAAGTAACCTTTTGCGATAAGTGTGCCATCGTCTTCGACGACCTAACAGCTTCGGCTCAGAGGCTTTTCCAACTCCCCTCCCTGTTGTTGTCGCATCCTGGTTCTTGGGGAACTTGACCATGCCCCTGAAAGGGCATAACGCTCACTCCACCATGCACCCGACTCCTCCTCCGCGTGACCACCGAGCCGGGGGTAGCCCTGTCCGTGTCCACTCTCCGGCTTTGGGCTGGATTTGGAGGCCAGTGGGAGAAGAAAACCAGGAAGAGGAAACTGGTCGCAAAACCTGAGAGATGGAGAGAAGAGGGAGAAGAAATTCGGGAGATGGCCAAATCCGGGGCCATCTCCTAACGCCAAACAAGTTGTACGGGTTTTAACTTCCCTCTTTTTTGTTTGGGTAAAGTACCAATAAAGTTCACTGAAATATGTATGGTTAATAGTGGTTAATTTATAGAAACTCCCAAGTTTTATTGACTTAATATTTTCTTCTCATTAAATTAGTTAATTGCATATATTGTACGTGTGCCTATTTTTTTTTTGAGATTTTTTTATTTGATTTGGTTTTATAATTTTTTTACTTCTCCTAACGAGATGAGTCTGAAAGTTAAAAATTTTGTATTTAATTTAAAAAAAAATAATTAAAGACAAAAAAATTAATGATTTTTTATTCAAATTTGAACAAAAACATTATATTTTAAACTCTTTTTATAAGAAGAAATCGGAAAAAATATGAAAAATGATTAAAAAAAATCACGAAAAAAAACAGAAATTCTACTGTAACCAAATTTTACCAAATTTGGTACCCGATAGCACCACAAACGACGGCGTTTGATGCAAAAAAATCAAACGCTGTCCGTCAACTAAATGTCTTCTTACCGAGAAGAAACTAAAAACCATTTTAGTACCTACACGTCGTCGTTTTGGTTCTATCGGTAACAAATTTGGTAAAACTTTTCGTGAACATGCATTGCTGGAAAAAAAAACATTTCTCTCCCCTCTTGCCGACAACCATGAAGTTCCGATCTGCCTCACATGCTCCGTCGCCCCCAGCATCTCATGCCCCGAACGCGCCAAACTTCACTACCTACCCCCCCAACACACCACTAAACCTTTCTTTTCCGATACAGCACACCAACAAGCGCAAGCCCATCATCTCAAACCCAAGAACCTCTCCAAAGCACCTCTCCCTCAAACGCTGCATCTAATCCCTTCCCTACATAAACTCACCACGACCAACCCTAACCCTCTCTCTCTCTCTCTCAACCACCACCTACTCGCCCTCCACCACAACCTCCTCTACACCGCCTCCGGTACCGAAATCAACGTCTTCAACGTAAATAGTTATGTGCTCGTCGACACGTTCAACGGAAAAGATTCCTCGTCTGGTTCCGTCCAGTCCTTCACCTTCTGTATTGGTAAAGTCTTCACCGCGCATCAGGTTTGCAAAACCGCATTTGGAAACTAACGGAAACCAAACGTCACAAGCTCGTAGCCAGCCACGCTCCCCACCGTCACGGATTACTTCCGCCGTTTTATCTTCCGAAGAAGTCACTTCCAAAATCAGACGGCACAGGAAACGGCTCTGGATCGAACACCGCAACGACGCCGTTTCGGGACTCGCCATCGCTACAATCTCATTTATTCTGTTTCGTGGGACAAGTACTTGAAGACGGAGCTGTACCATCATTTCCGATGCTTATAATCGAATTAGCACATGACGAAACGCAATTAACGCCTGTGGCTTCGATTGACGAGACATCTTGCATGGCCTCGCAGACCGTCGGATCATCAAGGTTAGGGGCCCCACCAATTGGAGGAGAAAATACGCTTTGATAGCGACGTTGGAAAGCATAATTTGGGCGGTGGAATCGCTGGCCGCGTGATGTAAGGTTTCAGTTCAAAATGTTTTTTTTTTTTATAAAGTAGAGAATTAGGAAGATGTATGACGTCATCATGCCACGCATAATAGATATACATATATGTTTATATTATA
>CM018916.1:4908575-4911075 GCA_009663005.1 Actinidia chinensis
ATAATGTAATATCCCAACCCTTAATTATTTTAATATTTTAATTATAGTAAGATTTAATAGATTTTTTGACAAAAACTAAATAGAAAACTGAACTCATAGGGACATCTTATGGTGAGTCGTCACCATGGGCCATAATTACACAAGGTTGACTCGTGATAATGAGTCACCATGAGCATTATTACCTTGATGAATCACTCTTCTTGCTGCCAGCAAGAAGGAGTGAGATAAAAGAGAGAGAGAAAGAAATCTAGCAAAAGGAGAGAGAAAGAGGAGACAGCGCTGCGAAAGAGAGAGAGAACAGAACAAAGAAAGAAAGAAATTAGGAGAAGAAAAGAAAGAAATATTGGGAATGTCAGGAATTAATGGTGTGATTATGATATCATAGAGATAGCATTGAATGCAACGGATAGATGATATCCGATTAAAATAAAATTCAATATGTTGTTTTGTTTGATAGATTAGAATATCTAATGTTACCGATTTCATTTGAGGTAAGTAGGAGTATATAACAAACTTTCTAACTTCAGAGTACTTTCCTAAAATATCCGATTTGGTATTCCTATTGAAAGAGGAGACAGCGCTGTCTCCTAATTTCTTTCTTTCTTTGTATCTGTTCTCTCGAGGAGACAGCGCTGCGAAGAGAGAGAGAGAACAGATACAAAGAAAGAAAGAAATTAGGAGAAGAGAAAGAAAGAAATATTGGAAGGTCAGGAAAATTAAATGGTGTGATTATGATGATCATGAGAGATAAGACATTGAATGCAATGGATAGATGATATCCGATGAAAATAAAAATTCAATATGTTGTTTATGTTTGAGAGATTAGAATATCTAATGGTACCGATTTCAATTTGAGGTAAGTAGGAGTATATAACAAACTTTCTAAACTTCAGAGTACTATCCTAAAATATCCGATTTTGTATTCCTATTGAAATTCATGATATTTTATTAAAATCATGATATGTATGATTTTCTTGTATGATGGCTAAAATGGTATGGTATTAATAGGTACATTGATTAAGTTGGATAAGATAAAAGATTTGAAAACTTTTAATAATTTTATATTAAATTTGTTATGAAACATTGTAAAAATAAACATTTAAAGACTAATGTAAATTTAAAAAAAAATAGCACTCTGATTTATATATAAAGGAAAACTATTATTCTCATTGTGATAGAGAGAAAAATGGAATGGGTCGTTACAAATTAGATTGATTGATCACTAATTTTTAACATAATTGGTCTATGTCACAAAAACCTAATACCAAAACTCATTTAGAAAACGAGCCGTGATGTTTTTCTGTCTCAATATTCAAAAAAATAAAAAATAAATAATGACATTTTACTTTTTGAAATTCTATAAATAGAAAATAAACCGTAAAACTTTACTATTTGAATATTATGAAAGCATAAAATTTCGCTATTATGAATTTCTACTCTTTAAATAAAATGAATTCTAAAATTTATCTATCTTTTAAAATTTGTTTATTACATAGAGGAGATGGCAATGACGGAAGCAACTGTAACATTGACAATGATAGAGGTCCAGATACACCACTCAGCAACAAATTTCTAGCACTTTCAGATTAGTAAAATTTTATCTGTTTTTTTGATATTTTATTATTTGACATGTTCAGTAAAATTGCATGTTCGGTGGTGGCGGCAGACATATTTATTAAAAGTAAAAAAAATTATGTTTTGATATTTTATCATTTAACAATTTTGTTTTATTAAAATTGAGTGATTTTAAATGTTGGTGCATATTTTCCATCTTCTCTCTTCCTTCATCCTATATTTTACTTTTTTTTAGCATATACACACTCTTTTATATAAAGTAATATGAAAGTGCAGGGGAGATAAATTCTCCTCTTTTTCTCTTGAAAGTGCAAGGGGGGATGTTTTTTATGTCCTTAATTCAAACGGAATTGGACGGACGGGGGACATTAACCATTGACTGAAAGTGCAAGGCTTGGACTGCTAAAATTTAAAGAAAAGAGTGCAAAGTGACAATTCAATCAAAGTACAGGGGTACAAAGTGAATTTAACCCTATTATTAATAGCATAGTTATAAAAACCGAACTAAATCGGCCGATTGAACCGGTTCAACGGGAACTGGACTTGAACGCGCAATTTTTAATTTATCAGAACTGCATATGAACTGGATTGAACCGGTCGAAACCGGGGGCCAGTATTTTAAAACATCATTGAAATTTTGAAACCTGGACGATATTAAAGTGAACCGGCCGGTTTTAAAAAAAGTAAAAAAAACACAATTAGTATAAGATTTAAAACTATTTATTTTTTAAAAAAAACATGTCTTTTATGATTTTTTGATAAAAAATAAGAAAATAAAATAAAATCTCAATGAAAGTCAAGAGATGAAAAACACAAGGACAGCTAAAAAACGCACACGTTTCTCTAGTTTTTTACTTTTGATTCTGATCTTTAGAATTTATGATATTATAATAGATATATTCAAGATAGTATTATCAAAAAAAAT
>CM018916.1:5008575-5031075 GCA_009663005.1 Actinidia chinensis
TTAAATATTTATTTCCCTCCCACCTTCCATTTGAAACGTCAAAGTAAAAAAAATAATTTTCCAAAAACTCGATTCTACAAATAGCTCATAAATGTATTCCAAATTTGATAATAAAGGGCCGTGATGCGAAATAATGCATTACCAATTTGAATTTGGATGCGTTGCAACTATGCTGTCTAATTAAAAAGTTGAGAATTCTAAAAGGGACCAGATCATGGCACGGAGGGGAGTAATATTCAAGCCCTCAGTTTACTTAAAAAAAATTAATGAGATAAACTAAGACATCCAACTCCAAGCAAGAATTGCAAACAAAAAATGAAAATAATAAATTGTGTCAAATTTTGCACCAAAACATGGTTTAGTCAGACAAAAATAAAGAAAGAAAGAAAGAAAGAAGAAGAAGAAGAAGAGAAGCATACTCACACACATTCCCCATTCTTAATCCCTACCTACCCCAGGACACCTAAAAAAAGGAGTTTTAAAGTCGAAAAAAAATACATATACCTAAATTAAAAGCAAACAAGAGAACCTTTTGTATTTCCACGCATTGGCTCAATCCAGAAGTCAATAATAACTCGAAGGCACAACCTTATAAAACTTACTAGCCAAAAAACTATGACCTCGTGTCAAAACTGAAAACAATCAATAACTTTTTATTTTATTAGTAAAATTTACTTGCCCAACACCTGAGCAGGACTTTTCATCAGAAAATGTATGTATGTTTTGTTTTTCTTCAATAGGTACGGGATCTGGTTTTTACAATACTTATCCCTTGATTGTTTAAATAATACTCCAATTGTTTATCACTTGATGAACTGCAGTTTTCAGTATGATCTGGCTTATTAACAACAAAATGAATTGATATTTTATATTTCAAACCATTTTTTTCTCTACGCAAGTTAGCCAACCCCAAACCCCAATATTCTTTAGCACAAGTTGAATATAAGCTTCAAGAATCGATAGAGATAACGACAACACAACAAACTAAACTAAATGGCAAAGAATAATACGTTTTACCCACGAGGTGCCATGACTTTTGTACTTCTTCACAACTTATTTAGTTCTTAGCATGTTTTACTCTGATTAGAACTTATAGGTTTTTATTCACTAAAGTTTCAGTTTCAACGCATATAAGTACCGACAAGACAGACTAAATAAGTACTGTCCACAAATACATAACTCAATAGTGGGACTGTTATAACTTTTTTGAAGAGGCAAAAAAGAAAGGGAAGGGAATTCAATATATAACCTTGGACTTGGATGTCCTGTAACTTTCTGAAGGTGGCAAAAGAATGGAGAGGGAAGTCAACTAAGCAGTTTTAGCAAAAGTAATAATCGTACATACAGAATAATCTGCGTTTTAGATAGCATAAGAACTGATAGCACCTTCAAGCGTTTTTGATCAGGAATAAGATATCCCATAACCTCTTTGCAACTGTTCAATCCGATCTTTATTTCCCCTCGCAACGGCTGAAGAACCTGAAGATAAAAGGGTAAGTAACATGGACAAAAGTAGTTGTGAATTGCATGCAAATTAACAAAACTCCACACCTTTAAACAAGCAAATAATGTGTTTACAAAAGAGGTATTTGGAGATGTGGTCCCCGGCACAACTCACCAAGGGGCCACATCTGTACACGGTGATAGTGTTGTCTTCAGGTAATTCATAATGATTTCATCTGATAAAGACAACAGAAAAGGCATAAGTTTATATACATACGAAATATAAGCAAATAAATCAAACCAAATGAATGATCAAATATCTTTGGTTATGTGAATTTACCTTAAATTTATGTTCAGAAAAAATCTCAGAGCCTGATCCACTTGAACTCAATGCGTTCGGAAAGCTTGCTTTTCCTAAATTAAAAAGAATCTAAGGTATATAAATGCTATTGAAATGACCAAATTAAATCCTAATGTTGAAGAAATTTTGAAATTTGAAATAATTTCACAATTTTAATCACGATTCTACAATTTTAATGGTCATTCAAACATAAGCTCATAAAAGGATAATTAGATCACACTGGAACAGTGTGTGTGGTGTCTCCCTGTGCTATATAAATCGAACCAAGCCTCCATATACGAGGGGACAACAACTGAATTCTACACTTGTAATGCACCCAAAAGCATCCAGTTCACACACATTCACCTTTGTTAGTGTTTTGACAAAGTCCAAGGATTTTTAAGAAAGGGGACCAAGGGGTGCCACATAAATTACAAATAGAACAAGGGATCCCACCCCTACACAAGGTGTGTGATTGAAATTACACAAGGGCTTTGGCCCACCAAGATAGCCCCAACTCTTGCCAGATTTCGCATCAATTATATTTTCCTCAATTGACACAACACGGGAGACGAAAAGCACAAATACTACAATACTTTTCAAAATAAGGCCATGTACGCCTTCGATACGTTATTGGATGCATGATACACGAGGCCCCAACCCGGCTGGATAGTATCCATACGCCTATAAGTATCCCATATCTCTTCTTTTTTTTTGAATTTCGGATACAGGAAGGTAATGGTGTTGAACTCTAGCCTCTTCCATTTTTTTTATATTTTTAAATTGTTTTTGAGAGTTTTTGGTTTGTGACTTTTTAATATTTCTTATAAAGTCTACTAGGTTACTCTGATACATGTTAAAAGTTGTCATTTTATTCTTGTTTGTTAGTTGCTTCAACATTCCATCATAATGCTCTGATTACTTGTCATGCATTGAATGTCAATTGTAACACAAAATGAAATTTACTCTACATTTGGTGTTTGATTTTTATTATAATAATACCATATAAAAAATTATAAAAAAATATTTTTACAAGCATATCATAGCCGTAATCCGTATCCTACTCTTTTTACTTTTTTCCGTGTGAAAGGGGGGGGGGGGGGGGGGGGGGGGGGGGGGGGGGGCACCACCGGTAACTGCCCCTGGGAAAACTCCGGGGGGATCCTGGGCTTCCTTATAGGAAATAATTAAGTAATTTAGAAGAAATTCTTTTGAAAATCACTACTTAGTGTTATTCAAACTCCAACAGTCCCCACCTCATGGTCCATGGATCTATGTGAATACGCCACATGCCCTAAATTGTAGAATGCACTCATATTTAGCTAAACATCCAAGGAAACAGTCACTTTTTCAAATTAATTCATGAAAAAAGAAATTCTAGGAGCATTACGACCATTTTTTCATTGTCTTGCCACAGTTCCTTCTATGTCATTTTTTGTTTATTACATTTGAATTTTTTAAAAGGTAAGGTTAGGTCTGTATCCAATATTTTGCTCCAACACCCATTAATGGGTTGCTAATTAGGCGTAACTTTTTATTATTTGATCATGTTTGTCAAAGGCGCAAAAGGCGCGCGCCTTGGCGCAAGGCGCGGCGCGGCGGCACTTGCGCCTGCATCGACTAGTAAGGCGCAAAAGGTCGCGCGCCATTTTAAAGGCGGCGAAGGGCGCACGGCGATGAAAAAGCGCGCCTTTTAAAAATGTTTTTGTTACAATGACTGTACTTGTTTTGTGTAAAAGTTTATTTTGTTTTGTAATTTTCTTCACATTTGTTTGGTTTTTGGGATAAGAGTATAATCTATTTGTTTGTTTTTCAGGTACATTGCTGAATTACGGCTTCCCCCAGTTCTTTCTTTTTCAATTGTCTTTAGTCTAAATTGCTTATTTCAAGCTTCTAATACACCTGATCATTCTTTTTTTTCCTAAAAGGTTGACTTTATTTTAGATTGAGGCATATTTTGTTATTTGGATATATATATATATATATATTTTCATTTTATACAATTGTGCGCCTTTATTTTAAAAGGCGCGCGCCTTGCGCGCGCGCCTTTTGAAAGGGGCAAGGCGCGACCCTTGGCCGCCTGCCTTACGCCTTTCACAACACTGGTATTTTGATTTTTATTTTGTCCATCGCAACTGTTTTAGAATGAAGGGGCTTTCCATGTTTCAGAAAGTGACTTTTCAAACCTTTGGTCATAGTGTTGTTACCATGTTAGTGTTTTCCGCTAATATATTCATGATCAATATTTACGTTAAAAGCAAGAAAACAAGAGAACAGCAACCTCTAAATATAATCACAATTTTAGCAGTGTTGTACTTTTTTGGAACTCCAAACTCATCATTTTGAACGAAATATATTATGAAACTACAAAATAATAGCCATTAGAACAACAGTAGTTAACACTAGACAGAGAGCCAAGTACGGTCCAATTTTTGATAGTCCAACTGCTAAAACACTTAAAAGAACCATACCCCAACCGCTTTTGCTGCCCTGATCCAATCCGTTTGAATGGTCTTCATTTAAAGCCCCATTCCCCATAAAATGCATCATAATAGAACCCCTGCAAAGCAATTAAGCATTTCAAAGAGGCTTGGGAAAATTTTGCATTATAACAAAGAGTATGTAATGCTAACCCAAATGAACATAAAACGTTTATTAGACCTGAATCTTGGACACAAGTAATACTAACATTGCTTGTAAACCTAATTGATTTGTTATCGTAAAACTCTTGAAGACCTTTTAGTTATAATATACAAATACATGGCAAAACAAGTTAATCATAATCCTGTGTCATGCTGTTCTCTCTGCACATGGTTATGCGCTGTGTCAAACAAAAGAGCAACTGCGTAATCTGAGCCAAACTCCACAGTGATGGTGACTAAAAATTGATTTTTAATTTCAATAAGCTGGGGAACCAGTCATTGACTCTATAAATATTATAGGACTTTGTGTGACAACATACTAATAGCTAGATTTTCTAAGACTTATAGAATTTTGCTGAAAATGGAAAGGGGGTAAATAAATTATGAGAGGGGCACATTACAATCACTCCACAAGAGTCCCAAAACCTCATTTCACATTAACCAATCATTTACCCTTTTTTGCATATGGAACAATCATTCCCTCCATTTTTCAACCAAAAGCCTGCACATCACCAACATATGGCAGGAGACGCCTTAACTTGCTTTATTTAACAAACAATATGCCTCCTTCGTCATAATAACTCATAGTTGACCAAGCTCTTCACTCACTCATTCTACAATTTGTCTTGAAATTGAATTTTAATATCTTAATGGAAAGGGAAAAATAATATTCGCATGCAACAAAACAAAAGAAGAGTGTAGGAAACTACGCCATCGTATATTTCTCTGAAAAATCCATTGCTCCTAATCAAACTGTGAACCTTGCAACAGAAAGAATTGACGATCATAAGAAGCAGCAACCAATTTTATCCCTATGATAGGAATTGCCATATTCTCCCTTTTCGAGTTATTTAAAGACGAGACCCGAGATCGCCTCGAGGCGGCAAGCTTTTGGGACTCAGGCGGGAGGTAAGGCCGCGACTTATCGAACGAGGCACCATTATCGACAACAAAAAAAAAAAAAAAAATAAAAAAAAAGAAAATAGAATATACGTTTGATAGATAGATAAGGCGCCATTTCATTAAAGTATCAAATCATGCACCAATGTCTGACAAAAAATATATAAAAAAAAATTAAATTAGAAATCATCCATTATCATACAAAAATCACAGAAAAAAATAAATAAAACAGAAAAATAAAATAATAATAGAAAAATAAAACAAATAAAAATAAAAGAAAGAAGGTAAAAAAAACTAAAAAATAGAAAGTATAGTGTGAATAATTCTTCTGTGAGAGAATAAAGAGATATAGAGAGAAAGACAGAGAAGAAAGAGGAGCACACTTACTGTCGTGCGACGGTGACGATCAAATCAACCACGACGATCAGATATGAGTTTTCGCGACAGTAGATATGAGAGGCACGCGCTCATGGTTTTGTGCTTCACCCACGTTGAGGCGCCGTGTGCGCGCCTCACTGTGCCTCGCGCCTCAAAACGCTAAGGTTTTCGCCTCTAAAACACTGTCCCTTTCTATTGTCCTAACTAATAACTCTTTTATTTACTTATTCCGGTCACTTTTGTCACCAACTTCCACTCCTCCATACAACATTCCTTTGAGGTTGGAACCTTGAACATTTAAGACAACTTTCCTCATACAACATTCCCTTGAGGTTGGAACCTTGACAATATTTAAGGCCTTAAGAACTAGTTAAGGAACTGATTAAAAGCAGTATGCTTAAACCGTAGGAGACAACTTATCATCGAAAGAAGTTATAGACCAAGTTTTAACATTACCAGAGTTCTGTCTAAAAAGATAATGAGAGAGAGAGAGAGAGCAACTCCCCAACGATGGGGCGCCATCAATATAGCTGAAACTAAACAGTTGAAACTCAGCTCGCAACCATACTTTTTCATTTCCACCACCACATCCCCCCAACCAAAAAAAAAAGATTCAGCATTTTTCTTTTTCTTTATATTGTTATAATAGAATAGTCAAACTATACATTTTTCTCCCTTTTCTATTTTTTGAAACTATAAACTCAATTTCACATTTATTTAGATACTCGAGGCTTTCACTCCTTGACAAATAAATTGCATCTTGTTCCCACTTCTTCCAACTAAGTTTAAAAGTAAAGAACCTTATTGTTATTTTTAAGTAGAATTCTCCTCAGTCCCCATCATAGAATCCACTCCATTAATGTAGAGAATCTAACCAATCCATATGATTAACAAATCCTCCCATTGTTGGTTAAGATTTGAGGATATATAGTTGCAATATGAGAATATGACCTACTGTCGGTCCTCATTTGGGTCTTGTCTAGGCTTTACTTGAATTGTCAAGTTACATAGATTTTTTTTTACCATATTTTCACCCTAGTGCGTAGGGTACAAGTGTTTCTTGGGCGATCACATATTTCGTGTTGAGTCTTTACAACCCCCGTATGATTGAAGACTAATTTCCCATTTTCCAAAACCTTTGCACATAAAATATACCACAATCAAATTTAGATTGAACATAGACCAATTCAAACATTCATGATTTGGATTAGTAAGTCCAAATCTTCTTTAATACTAATTGTTACCTAAATGACCAATCCACCAATCAAAACTACCTTATGCCTTCTCTTAAAAGAAAGATCAGAAAGATTCTATGAAGAATGACATTATGCCAAAACCATTTAATCAATAAAACTAACTAACATAAGAAAATCAATAACTCTCGAGGGGAGACTGTGCAACTAACTTCCTAAATAAATATAAAACGGGATGCACTCTACTGCGATATGCAAACATGTAGAAATTAAAGATAATACCTACCCCCCTCTTGTGGTACATGGCCCAATACACAACTTGCCACCCGTAATTCCATCTCAAGAGACTGCAAAACAAGAAGAACCAAACAATTCGACCCAGATTCAATTTCCCCCATCAAAATCATTTCAAACGCACTAGAAGGAAATCATATACCTGCCCGAGATGTGAGCACTAGAATGCCAGAAAGTGTCGCGAAGAACCTTCGGTCCTCCTCAAATGTAAATACTTGAGGTCACAGTCTCCTTCAAGCGGTCTGACATGTCCCACAGCAACTCATTCACCTCGAACAAGCATTCGCTTCCAAACTCTTTGAATCTCTTTCGAGCAATGTCGGAGTCGAAATCCATTTCTTCCCTTCCTTCACGCTCCCATCCGGTAAAGTATCCTTTCAAACATAACTCAGTCAAGTATTTTATGGATCATACCTCATGTGTGTGTGTGTGTGTGTGCTATATTCACACAAAATAAGGTTCATCTCAATTTTTTTTTGCTCTCCTTTTATTCACAAATTTGAGTAAAAAAGCTTGGTTAAAACTTGATTGATAAGAAACACTCAACTTGTATTCATCAATCTCTCTTGAAAAAAATCCCCAACAAATCCCAAAATCCTTACTCTATAAAGATTTTTCATCAATTATTTATAGAGAAAAATACACCCTCAGCACGCAACAGCCTCTTTTCATCCACCAAATTTGGTGAAAACCTCTACAGGGAGGTATCGCATTAATTCAAAATCAATTAGAGAGCGAGAAGAGAGAGAGAGAGAGGAGAACTTGATGAATCTGCCGGAGAGAGGTTCAATCTGAGTGAGTTGTTTGGAGTTTTATGATTCGAAAGAGCGAATGCGTTTTGGATATGACATGTTGAGATAAGCTTCATCCTTCGGGTGGTCGATGCTGGACTCCGCGGAGCAAGTGGACCTTTTTACCCATCGGTGGGTGGCGTGGCGGTGGCGGTGGCGGTGGCGGTGACAAGGGACGAGAACAGCCGAGTGAGGTGGTTAACAAACGGTGAAGCACGGAAGGAGAGAAACTGACAGTCGCCATACACCTGGTGGGCTCGCATTCGTTGTCCTAGTTCTCACTCGAAGAGGTTAGGGTTTTTATATACTCGACGCTATATTTTTTCTAAACAGTGTATTGGTCAAATTGGCGTGGGACGCAAGCGGGGGCCTGGTCATTTAGGACTTTGATTTGAGAGTTGATTTCGGAGTCACGGGGCGGCTGGTTATGGCTGTATAGTGAATTCTGGGCTACAATTTTTGAAGAACCGTTTGTAGTTGTTTTTGATTCAATGGAGGATGACCGATTAAGCGTGTTTCGGTTTCTAGACAAATTTTTTTTGGGGTGAAATCCACTGAACCCACCTCTGACGTTCGGATTATACACAAAACATTCTGATATTTGAGAAATAACAGTGATCTCTTCTGATATTTGAACCTTGTAACAGATTTCTCCTCATTTTACACTAACAACCGCCCAAGGTTCCAAATTAATATACAAAGCAACCCTTAGATTCAATCGCCGTTTGCAATATGACCTGTCCTCCATCCATGACGTCACCTGAATAGTGTTAGAAATACCATATAATATGCACTCTTTTTTGACAAATTTAACTATATACTACTCCACAAGAATATTGATTTAATGATCAAAAAAATAATAGTATTTTAGATATAAGGGCATTTAATTTAAGTACATGGACACTACTTGACGATTGTGTTTATCACGTATTTTTCAAACAATTAGTAACCAAAATAGTGTTAAGATACAATTAAAATAGGTCTAAGGGGGGATTAAAGTCTCACGGTAGTGACTTACTTTGTCTGGGGGGTCAGGGTTAGGGAAGTCGAAGGGGGGGTCAGGCATTCTTGGGTGTAGGGTATATGTATTTTATCAAAAAGAATGGCATATTTTGGTATTCTCACTAAATTCAGATGACGCATGGATGAGTAGTCAATCCTTGCTAACGGATGATTGACGTCAAGGATATTTTGTGTAATTAGCTTGGAATCCTCAGAGATGGTTAGTATAAAATAGGGAAAATCTGTTACAAGTTCAAACTCAAGGAATGTCACTGTCAGTCTCAACAACGTCAGGGGGCTTGTGTATTAACTAGAAACTTCATGGGTGGTTAGTGTAAAAATAGAGGAATCCTGTTACCGGTTTTCCAAACATTAGGGAAGGCCACGTCCATTTCTCAAAACGCATGGTGCTTTGTGTTAACCAAAATCTCAAGGGTGGTCAATGTCATTTCACCCTTTTTAAAAAAACAAAAATTTTTCTCACCCTCCTCTCTCATACTGGTATTTTCCTTTGTTTTTTGTAGATTTTACTAAAATAAAAACAATCAATTAAAGTTTTCTTTTTTTTCTTTAAAAAAAAGCTTATCAATAGAATTAAATTTATTTTTTTATAACAATATATAAAAACAAACGATAACTTAAACTAAGCATCTAAATAGAAAGTTTTAAGAAGCAAATTAAAGTATACATTTAATATTAAAATCATTACATAATTAAATAAAACATTTCTAAACATCCTAATCGTATATTTTGGCTTTTCCTAGGTTTGTATGAAAGTTATCCTTTCTTTTTAATGTTCCTTTTTTGCCTAAAAAAATACCCTCTAAACGCTTATCATATGGCAAAAAGATTGAATATGAGTAGTGTTATCATCAATGGACAATAGCCCTATGATTGTTATAGTTCATGAAGCATTATTTTTCCCCTCAAACTCACATGTTCATGGCAAAAAAAGCTCTAGTATCTCACAATGTTATTTGACATACACATGGTTTTCAACCCATAAACTCATCAATGGTGCGCACGCAATTTGAAATTGAAATTAATTTGAAACCCTTTCTCCTCTTTCTTTTTTTTTTTAGTCTTTATGAGATGTAAAATGTTTAGATATTAGTATCGAGTTTATTGCTACCGACTTTTGATATTGCTCTATAATCTCAAACCCGAACCTCTTCTTGAAATCCGATGGATGTAACCCCTTGAAGTGATAGCCTACGATGGTATAACCCCTGAAGATGATAACAATTACTTCAACCATAACTCAAACCCCAGCCTCCTCTTAAAAACCTTGCGAACAATCACTTGACGACAGTAAAATACCTAGTTCATTGATAAAGGCTTTTCCAGCTTGCATAACTAGAAAGTTGCTTATTTGGCAAAACTTACTCAACATGCAAATACAACAACGAATCAAAGAACATCTACAGACATATTAGTAATTGGGACAAGTAACCTTGAAAAATATGATTCAAATTTTGATACATATATTACATTTTCTGTTTCGCATATAAAAAGAAAATATAACAAAATCTTTTAAAACAAAGCCAGTGGGTTCAAAGCCCTCAAACTGCCAATACACGAGACACGAGTTTCTAAATTAATATTTCAATTTCCGGAAGCATTGTCTTATAGTAATGTCCAAAAAGCACCTTCAACCGAAGCAAAGAAGTCCGCAAAATGAAAAGCATCCAAGGTATCCCGTACCAAATCACTCACGTCCCAACTGCTACAACAACCCCCAAATAGACTAAAAACAAAAAAGATTGGGCACTAACACTACAGACAGAGAGAGGACCACTTCACTAAAAAGAAATGACCTTGTACGCTAAATCATCTTTTCACAACTTTCAAAAGGGACCATTCTGTAATCATAATCCACGAGGAAAATTGTTGATCTGTCCTTCTTCCAACAACATCTTTTGCTTTCACCTTGTACGCTATCCGTATGCGCATGACAAGGGATTTCTGAAAATAAAAGAAACATTATACATTTTGACTGGAAGTAAAAAAAAAGAGCTGAAAATCTTTGTAATATAGATCGGGTATTCTATAAACGAGAGCAATTTCCAAACTAGTACTTAAAAAACTGTGCCCTGAAATGCAGAGGAAATTTGAGCTCTTGAAATAGCTGAGCGAAAAAAAAAGGATAAGGGAGCAAGGCAGCGTCACAGCAGAAGAAGAAGAAAGAAAATTCAACCATTAGAGAAAAAAAATAGATGATCCAACCGTTCAGAAATGTTAGATCCACTTAATTTTTTTCCATTTCCTTTTTCCTTTTCCCATTACTAATCCTTGATCCAAAATGAGTCTTAGAAAATGGATGTAAACAAAGCAAATTAAAAAGGTAGTACAAGACAAGTACCTTGCCCAGTTGGCTGTTTGGACTCGAAATCTTGAGTGATTGAATCATTACCACTAGCGGCAGTGTATTACGCTAGCTGGATCTAAGTGCAGCTGAAGCAAACTTGAATAAAACACCAGCACACACCACAGTAAATATCACAAACAGTAAGCTCAGAAAAAAAATGGAAGTTTACGTAATTTGGAAATCAAAAAACTAGAAGAAATTTAAACAAGCACGTTTGTCAAATATCATCGAAATAAAAGAGCTACAACAGACTACTAATTGATTACGTGAGAATGAGACCATTTAGTCACGAGAATCCAATGAGCCCGACAAACACTAACAAAAACCACATTTTCTATATTGGCAAGAAAGCCTAGGAAATGAAACTTTAAGTTGCGAATTCTGTAATTTCACATCTAAACACCAGTGACTGCAATGAAAATGGAAAATTCATTAAAATGCTCAAACTTGCTTTCAAAGGTATATCAATTAACATAACGTGGACAACTAACGCGGCCACTACTTCAATCGAATGATAACAATAAAAGAACTGAACCCCTTGGGTTGGCTTGGTGATCAGACCTGGCCCTTGAGGTCTGCTCTCGTTCCCAGTCTCAGGTTCGAAACCTCATAGGGCTTCAATTCCACTTGAGTTGGGCCATCCACAAGGGGCTTTACCCCGACCAACCCGGCTTTAATCGGGACCCCCAATAGAGGGTGGGTGGGATTGGGTGTCCCCGGATTATTGGTCTTTGGCTGGATAACCGAGTTAATAAAAAAAATAAAAGACAGAAGAAATATGCTGATATACATTCACCGAAAATTTACCAAGACTACAAACAAAAAAAAATATTTTATGAGTTGAATTAATTGAAAGAGAACAATGGGCAGAAGACAGAAGATGATTTGTCTAAGCATACCTTTTTGGAACAGCTCTGGAAAATAAAAATCTGTAAAGATTTTTTTAGTTGATTTATTTGTAAAAGTGGCCGATAGTTGTAGCTTGGCGGGTTTCGGTGACGTTGAAAGTTTGAACATAACTTCAAGGAGCTGCTTTCAAATGCAACTATTGACGGATAAGAAGGACCTTGTTTCCTGTTTATATTGAGGAGAAAAAAAGGTTAACATTTAGAAAAAAATATGCCCAGCTAATAAAGTCCACGTATTAGCGAAAGCCATACCCTGTGTGCCAGGTTGGGAGCAAAGCCATCCAACAAATCCATTATAGGAGAACCAACCAGCAGGATAAGAGGCTGCGCAGAAGCGGCAGAAGGTTGATGACAATCTCTCTAAGTACCACTTGAAGTTTTGTTATCTTGAACGAGGATATATGTAGATGTAGATGAGCTGCTTCGAGCTGGAGGCGTCCCAATTTGAAAAAGTCCAATAGACATCTGTACCACTTTTTGAGCCGAATGGTACCTAATTTCCACAGATAGAGCGGAGTTTAATAAGCATGATTGAAAATTCCATCAATTTAGAGACACGAAACACAAAAAAAAGGTTTAAAAATGGACCGAAACATTCAACTCCAAGTTAACGCTCTACTAGTTAGCAACTAGGAAACAACATACAAGTGAACAACAGAATGCCAGTCACAGAACGACCAGTAAAAGAGTACGCAATTATTAGCAATTGATCGTGATAAGAACAAGTTTCCAAATGCCTTAATGCGCTGGATAAAAAAATGCCAGCCATAGATTTATTGTAAGTGAGAGAATCAGTAAAGGTAACATTTATTCGAGAGTGGCCACTAGCATCAAACATTTTTTATTTAATGCTCACATTTTTTATTCCAAAGGTTAATGAACAACAAAATCTTTCAGAAGTAAGAGTGAAGTTTGGCCAAGTTTAACATGGCACCACAAAACTGCTTCCCAAAACAGTCTTAGTGAAGGTCCCCACACCCAATAAACCTGTATCAAACCAATTTGTATCAAAGTCCTAGTTAACGTTACAACTCTAGTGACGGCCAGATACCACAGTTTGGGGTTTAAACATGTTTTGGCCTTGTCCAAGATTCCAATCACCTGAACCCAACTTCATACCGCTGTGATTTTAAACAAAATGCAAGCATAGATAGATGTGGATCAGTTTTTAATTATGAATGATTGGTAATGCGCAACACATTGGAAGAAACGAAATCAGAATTATCAGAATCTTAAACAGTGTGATGAATTTTCAGCAAGGCCTAATTTCATTCCAAATTGCAGCTGGTACACAAAACAAATTATTAATGCTAACATGTTGGGAAACAAAGCAGTAGAAAGAAACGTTTTAAGGGTATAACAAATAATTATGCCTTTCATGCATCATAAACTAAACTGATTGGGATGATGCTGGTGACAAATCAACTCCAAGAAGATCCTGAAGAAAATCACCACCAGAAGGGCTAGGTGTGGGGACATCATCTGAACTTAGATCCAGTAAATCAAAAGAGGGCAGCAGGAGGTTTTGCAACTCCTTGGGAAGATTAAGTGAGCGCCATTGGAAGCTGAAAGCGGTTCCTGGCAAAGAAACCAGCCCCCTACATTGGAAGTTGCCTCATCCAGTACTGGGCATCCTTTCTTCAAAACAAGCAAAGATCTGCACAAACATCCAGCTGCTTTACTATGATACATGAGAAGAAACAAACTAAATGTGGTGGGGGGGAAGAAAAACGAAAAAGGAAGAAACAGAAAGGGTGCATGGGGAAGCGACTTAGAAACATATATTTTGGCGAATTAAATGGATGCAGACCGGATGTTATGATTGCTTCTCGATAATAGAATTAAATTCAATTGATCGCTGCTGCGGGCAGTTCAAGCACAAGGCTCCCCTTATATGAATGATTTATATCCTTACTCTCCTACATAAAAAAATAAAAGTATTAATCATAGGCCAGACTTGTTAAAAGGATTGCGGCGATTTTTGCCTTTTCCGATAGGGGGGGACAAAAAAGGATAATGCTTGAAAAGAATATGATGATAGTAAACGTTGGACATAAAAAATGGTCCAAAATAAAGATACTTAAGAGATAGAGAAAGACACAATGTTTTTACAACATAAAACAAATTGAAAGAAGAAATATATAGCAGTAACCAAAAAGCTTAACTTAAGGCAATATAAGATATTTGGCTAATAGCAGCCAAGGTATTATATAATTTTTATAAATTTCTAAAATAGACCATAGAGCTGGATAAGTGAATAAGCAATACAAAACAGACAGGCTAAATCATTGAAAGCTATCTTGCAATACAGGAAAAAAAAATTAGAAACAAGCAAACTAGATAACTATGCCATTTCTTTTTGAAAAATGAAAAAAAAAATCTTACATTCAAATGGGAGGCAAAAAGTGATGTAGTATTGTACCAATCTGTCCCGCAAAAAAAAAGAAAAATAGAGAAATTTATGCAAACGGAATGCAGATGTACTTCAACTTCTTACAAATTCGAACGGTAATAACAGTTAAATTAGCCCTGATGAACCAAACGGAAGCGGAACTGTTTTCCAAAATGAATAAGATTTGTTTTCCAAATTGTAGTGATATGAGATGTGGGGTCCATTTAAAATAAATACGACATACTGGAGACGTTTGCCAGTCAGATTGGCCACTGGCTAGAAACAAAGTGAAAGCGCTTTCCAAAAGAGAAACGAAACTCTCCAAACTCGATTGAAGAGATCGAAAAACAGTATACAACACTGAATGTTCTCGCAGCCCCAAATATATTGGAGAAGAGAAGCATGATAGATAAAGGTTGAGAAAAGGAAAACCAATGCCAATACAGGAATTGTAGGTCAAGTGAAATTAGATGGCCCTCATAGAGACTAACAGCACAAATGTATCAAAAAAAACTGAATGAGCTTGAGAAAATTTAAACTAACTTTAGCAGAACCAATATCAAATGCATTATTTAAACTAGCTTCTAACATCGACTAATATCAAATGCATTAAACATTTCCAACTCGAAGCCCGTATTGTCATTTCCCTAGATCGTCATAAATTATGTGAAAAAATTTTAGAAGGTATGGACATATATACATTTGAAATTGCGCAGATAGAAATGTGACCACCAACCACGATCAACATTTTGAATGAAGAAATGATAGATAGAAGATAACACATATTGGAAGCAAGCGGAAGAAAAAACCGAGAAGAAAAGACAGCTTTAACAAAGCACTCAAAAACACATCCTCGAGAAAAAAATTAAAAGATAATCAGAGGTAGACTTGTAAAGGGCTTGAGGAGATTGTGCCTTTACCATAGGCAGATAAGGTTTGAAAGAATATATGATAGTAAATGTTGGACATTTAAATATGGTCCAAATAATGGATACTAAGAGATAGAGAAACAATGGTTTACAACATAACAAATTGAAAGAAGAAATATATAGCAGTTACAAAAAGTTTTTAAGCATAATAAGAGAGTTAGGGCTAATAGCACCAAGGGATTATATAATTTATTATAAAATTTCTAAAAATAGATCATAGAGCTGGCATAAGTGGAATTAATGCAATACCAAAATCAGGACAGGCCAACTCTTAAAAGTATCTGATACGGGGGTAAAAATAGAAGCAAGCAAACAGATTAAAACTATGCTATTTCTTTTTTGGAAAATGGAAAAAATCTTGCATTCAAATGGAGAGTGACAGAAGAAAATGATTTAGTATAGTACAATCTCTCCCCCACCCCCACCACCCCCACCTCACACACAAAAAAAAAAAAAAGAAATAGAGAGAAATTTATGCAACGGAATGCAGCAACATTTAAACTTCCAACAAAGTAGATTAGAAACGGTAATAACAGCCTTTAAATGCCAAAGCAAACGAAAGCGGAACTGTTTTCCAAATGTAGTGATAATGAGAGTGGGTCTATTTGTTTTCCCAACTGTAGTGATAATGAGCTGTGGGGTCTATTTAAAATAAAACGACATACTGGAAAGTGGCAGTCAGGATCGCACTGCTCTAGAACAAAGCAAAAGGCTTTCAAGAGAGAAAGAACTCTCCAAAAACTATCTACGAGCGATTAGAAAAGTATAAAATACTGAAATGTTCCGAGCCAAAATTATTGGAGAAGAAGCATGCAGATAAAGGTCGGAATGGAAAACAATGGACAATTACAAGGAATGAGATCCAAATGAAAATAGATGAACCAATTAGAGACGAACAGCACAATTATTATAAAAAAAAAAATAAGAGCTTGAGAAATTTTAAACTAACTTAGGCATAACCAATCTCCAATGCTATTTTTAAACGAACTTCAACATCGCTAATATCAATGCATTAAAAAATTTCCAACATCGACCCGTATTGTCATTCCTAGATCTTCATAAATTATGATGAAAAATTTAGAAGCTACTGGAAATACTATACATTTGAAAAATTGAGCAGTTATGTAAAATTTGTGTTTTACTACACCGACCAGCATTTTTAATGAAAGAGAAATGATGGAAGATTAACACATACTGTGAACAAGCGGGGAAAAACGAGAAGACAGCTTTAACAAAGCACTCAAAACACATCGCTCGAGTGGTAAGGTCCGACGTATGGCGTTTATAGCAATCTCTATGACATCCACTCCATAAGACTCTGTAACCACAGAGAATTGCACAAGTAAGGACTTACATCCATCCAAGGAAAGAATTAATATTGATGCCAAAAACAATATAGTATAGTATACATGTGTGCACGTTGTGTAGAAAGAAAACAACATACAACCTAACTGGGGTCAAACATCCAGCTTTAGCTACATATCATACCATTATCATTGTTACAGATTACTAGATATTGATAGACATTTCGAAACACCATAGTTATCAACTATCAGGACACATTGTAAGTCCAAAGCTTGTAGCAGTGGTGCGACACCTTCGAACAAGAAAACATCATTACAGGCCTCTTGAACAAGTAAAAGTTCCGTCTTGGTATTCTGAATGGGGAGGAAACATTGTTTGATACTTACGAGCCAAAGTCAGTAGCAAGAGGCATTTGTAACTGGAGTACGTACAAGAATTCTCTCCTGAATTTGTGCAAAAGAAACAAGATGAACGTCTCCTTTATGATCTGGGGGTTTATACTTTTTTTCGCACCCTTATTGAGGTCACGAGTAGGGCTGTCAAAAAAAATCCCCCGCGAAACGGAAAACGACCGATCAAGCGGTTTTATTGGGTCCGTGGATTAATGGGGGGGTTTCCCCGGACACAGATTGAAAAATTAGAAAACCGTAATTCGACGGTTCGCGTCCATGGATTTTCATAAGCAGCAAACCGTGGATTAACCCAAACCGGACCGTGAGATTTAAAATATATAAAGAATATATATATTATATATATAAATAAAAATTTATGATAAGAATTTAGATTATAATTGTTAATTTAGTTATATTACTTATTTACTCCAAATTACTAAATTGGTTAAATAGAAGTTAGGGTAACCAGTGTAATGTTTATTAGTATTTTAAACAACTTGCAATTACAAAAAAATTAGAAGTGTAATTTCTATTCACAAGTATAAATATCTGTTTGGTATCTGGACTGAACTCATTATAAACTAGTTGGTATAAATGGTATATGAGTTATCTACATGCATTCAAAGTTTCAATTAATTTATGGTTTTCAATTTGTCTTACTACTACTTATTTATTTTTTGATCGGCTATTGAGCTTGTTATGGTTGATACCATGATTTTTTTTTTTAATTCTGGAATATCACAAATCCGTGGATTAAACCGTGATCCGAACCTTGACTTTTGATTTTTTTTTGAAAACCGAACCGTAGATTTTGTTTGCTGCCACACGGTTGTATTTCCCTTGAACCGTAAACTTTTGGTTCGGTCCTTGGATTCATACACAATCCGGATCGGTGACACCCTAGTCACGAGTTATAGATTTGTTGTCTTTTCTTCGCAGAAAGGAAAAGGTATAATAAATTAGGCCAAAAACTAGAAAACTAAGAAGAAATTTTAAAGCGGCATATTAAGTTAATTGTCACGGGGATGAGACACAAAAAAATAAGTTAACAAAACATTAACCGAATCTCCTGGCTCCTCCTGATCATCAAACCAGATCAACAAAGGACTAAGGCCCGTTGGAAGCTTTTTTTTTTTTGGCTTTTTGCTTAGGAAAGAACCAAAAAACTGATCACATGTTGTTTTTTTTTTGCTTTTTTTTTTTGCTTTTGCTTATTTTAGGTTCAAAAATGGAGCCTCCCAAGAAAGTTAAAAAGACAGTTTTTTGCCTTTTTGTCACTGTAGCCAGAGCTACAGTGATTAATTAAATGAGAGGTGGGTGTTTTAATTTTATTACCCACAACAGCCTTTTGTAACTTTATGAACGCGTCCCACACTCTCGTCTCCTCTCCTCTCTTCTCATCTACAGCCGGGACCTGATCTGGGGACTCGTCGACCAATCGACGGAATCCTCGGCCATAAACCTTTACCAATCTTCTGTCCTCCGTCAAAAAAAGCAGTTCGTTCTCGCACAATCTTCACCGTTGGATTCACACTAGAGAAGGTAAGATGAACGACCCTGTTATTTGGGTTTTTTTTTTTTTTTTTGTAAGTCTTTACAAAAGCAGTTGGATTGAGATTATTGAAAGGGTTAGTGGTTGGAGCGAAGGATGGAATGCGAAGGGAGGAGAGGAGAAAGAGAAAGGGTTATAGGGGTGATTGGTTTTTGTGTGGATCCGTGAGCTCCATGAGCTCCAAGTCTCGTCCTATTTGGTTAGGATTAGGATATCTTAACTTTGTTAATTGTTTTGTGTTTAGTTTAGAAAGACCTTAAACCTAGAACCTGCCATCTCTAGAGTCAAATGCGAATAGATGTTTTCATATTCAAAGATGAATTCATCAACCAAAGGTCATATGAACTAGTTATTGAACTTTATACAATCATCCGTGTTCACAGATATCCCAAAATATTGAAAGAGTACTATTGCTAGATATCCAACTAAGCATTCCAAAATGAGAATCAGAACTGAGAATTCAAGACACTACAGGTCCTGATATTGAAGTTAACGTAAATCGAAAAAAAAAAAAGTGTACATTCATAAGTTCATGGAAAATAGCACTGTTCAATGCTATGGTTACTCTCTCTCTCTTTTACTCTTCTCTGTATATATGGGATCAGTGTTTTATTATATATGTTGATGATCAAAAAAAAATAATTTGATGACAAAAATAAATGATGTGGTGTTTTTGTGCGCGCATTTGTTTAATTGTTTCCCAGTTTTACTGATTATTTTGTAATGATTTGATAAAAAATTTATACTTTTTATTGGAAGATAATTTACAATTGAAGAAATTCTCTGTATCAGGGTAGTTGAATTACAAATGGACTAATGTTGATAATGTGAGTTTAACCTTTCTCCAGCGTGTAGTTCACACGCGAACGACAGCAAGAGAGGGCATACAAATTTGCATTAGGCTGAAAGTTTGATGGGTAGAGATACTTTTGTTGTATTTTTTGTTTTTATCATTGGAAGGCTGGTATAAAGTTTTGTCTGATGTCGATAATATTCGGTGGTTTGTTTGTGTAATATATTAATGCAGTTTGCACTAGTTTGCAGTGCATTAGAAACTTTTGGTATAAGGTGGAGTGTGTTAAAGCAGTTGAGTGTTCAATACAATTTTACTCCCCAATAGTGATTGAATGAAATTGGTTAATTGGGACGGATATTAACCTACCATGGATAGGGCCTTTTGCTGCTTATGGTTGGAATATTGCTTTGCAAATTTACTCTGTAGTTTGTGAATGTTAGAACCTGACATCGCAAAGGGTAACATTGTGTAGCTAAGAATCCATTATACTCGGTTCCTCACGCTCTTAAGATTATCTGTAGAGATTCCGTGAAAGGTGAATTTTAAGCGTGGCTCCTAAAGCGTTTGTTGGTTAATTAATCAGGGTATTGTAAATCAGTCAACTGCCTTGTTTTAATTAGTAATACATTTTTCGTTGGTCCTGCCCTGTTTAATTGCAACTTGCAACATGGCCCAGTGTGGAGTTCCAGCTATCTCAACCATGGACCAATAGGCCTAGTCAATTCAATATGACCCAGTTCTTAAGAGGTTTTTCTATTAATACCAAATATACATTATATTTTTTTCTATTGATATTAACTGTTTGGGACTTTGGTCTTTTATATCCATGATGTTTTTCTGATGTAGGTCGTTGATCATTTACGGTGATTATGCAAGACATTCAATATATTGCCATTTCTTAACATTGAACAATTATATGTATGATTGCCAAATAACTTGATGCAATTTTGTCTTAACTATGAATGGATTTACCTGGTTCACAACAACCCCCATACTCGGGTCAGAGTAAGTGGGAGCGGTAAAGAGTAGGTAGGGTAAGTGATTCTACCAAACTCCAATAGAGAACCAGTCAAGGAAAAGTTCAAAGTATTGGCAGACCACATCCGTTCCCCCGATGAAAGCCATTGGGATAAGCAAAGTACAAATTTTTTTTTGACTGTGTGCCCGCCAAATAGGAAGATAAAACAAGTCATTCCAATATCTACTACGACAGGGTATAATGAGGTCCATGCAAGATTTCTACAACAAACGAACAGTTTCCACGACTGTACCAAACGAAGAACAAGTATGAAGCATTAAAAAAAAGGCTGGGGCTCATGGATGCAGTTAAAAGATCCCCATATGGGTTGTACAGAACTTGGTTATGACCACTTGGCGGGCATATTCATTTGCACCTAGACCATTGGTGGGATAAAATGATGACGGTAAAACAATGATTTTCCTACATTTTTTAATTTTTTATCAACTTTCAATCTATTTATCTTATACATATTTCACACTGTGTTTCTTTCACAGCTTGACAAAATTGTGGAAAATTTAGGTGGAAAAACCTCTCAGCATAGTGACTTTATGATCAAGTTTTTTGGTGGGATGACTTCAACGGGGATAAACACAATGGAACTCAGGTGAGGGATTTGCCATCCGATTGGCCCTCATTGATGAGAGTAGTGGACGTTTGATGAGGCACCGTGACTGAATGAGTTTTGGGGGTTAGTTCCGTTTTGGAAAGGAAGAACGTCCCAGCCTGAAAGAGGCACAACTGTGCAAGAAAAGAGGCCGATCGGACCTTCATCAGCGAGTGGAAAAAAGAAAATGTCTACAGCGGCCTTTTGTTGTCCGCGACAATGGATTAGATGCTAAGAGGTTTGTTCAATGTCCAGGCAGTGGAGGTCACTGTGAAACCACATGCAGATAGCCACAATGTCAACGAATGGTAACTGCCTACATTTTGTTGGACAATATCCCAGGGATTGATCCCCTTTCACTCCTTATATTTGCTTGGGAACGCAGCTGATTACAATCCAAGCAATCGTGAGGTTCTTTATTGGCGGAAAAACTGCCGAATGATGACGTCTTCTAGCCATGGCTTGCAGGCTGCTATAGATTGCCCCCCCCCCCACCCCACCCACTACACACACAGACCCAACAGCCCACACCTTTTCCGTCGCGCAGGTGTCCACTGGGGGCTTCCCGCTGGGGTCCCCTTATCCTTCCTATTATTAACCTGGAGGGCGCAACCTTGATGTTTTATGATGAGATAGGTTACTGTTTGGTTTGGTTAGTTAATCCTTTGTCTGGCAGACTTTTGGTAGACGAGGTTTTGGTTTTGGTTAGTTTCATGTTTGTGGTTTTTTGTTCCCTTGTAAACAGTTGGGTTTGGATATTTTTTTTTCCTTGGCAAGATATTTGGTTTGTTTTTTTTCATACTTATATTGGTTTTGTTAGTATGTAATGCGGAGCTTTGTTTTCTTTTAACAGATTGGGTTTGGTTATATGTTGAGTGCATTTCTTTTTTCTTGTAATAGATTTTGTGTGGTTATATTATTAATTTTTTTGGGATTTGTCGGCCAACACGAGATCAAAAGGACGTGCCACCCCGTATATTGCCCAAAAAGCGAAGATAACGTCCATTAAAGGTAAAATTATATTTTGTTGACAATACATTCATAAATTATATATTGTACGATAAATTTCACTGTTGTGCACACATATGGGGGCCATTGATGGTACACATGTAGAAGCAAGATTGCCTCCCGGAAGCGATGCCATATTTGGTAGAAATGGTGTCACACTCAAAATATTATGGTGCAAGTGATTTTGAAATGTGTTTACATTTATTTCGCTGGATGGAAGGTAGTATGCATTGACATAGGTA
>CM018916.1:5058118-5063118 GCA_009663005.1 Actinidia chinensis
TGAAACCAGTGTGGGAACCGTAAATCGGTGCTTTGACCGGTTCAATGTCCGATTCGGTTTGTGTTATGAAACTATGTTAAATAGTCTAACTATGGTTAATTGAATGGGTTGACGTTGGCCCATGAGAGGAGGTTGCCAATTTTCTCCGCCAAATAAATAATCCCAACCCCCGCGAAACGGGGGGTGTGGGGATGGGAAATGTGTGTTGGAGAGCCACGCTCGAAATTTGCCCTCCTCTCTCTCTTCTAAAATGTCCTCTCTCTCTCTCCATCTTTATTTTATTTGTAATATTTTATTATTTATTAAATTTCTTTCTTAAATTATTTTTTTTTGAAATAATTTTTAAATCTTTTGTTAGTTTTTTATAATTTAAAAAAATGATCAAAATTTTATTTTTTTTTTTTTACTTTCACATTCCGAATTTTTATATAAAATATTTTTACAAATAATATTTAATTATTAATTGGAAACACTTAAAATTTTTTAGTATTTTGATTTGTTATAAAAAACACATAATAAAAAGAATAAACTTTTATATATCAATTACAACAGTAAAATTCACATTACATAAGAAACATAATTGGTTTAATCAATATCTCTTCAACTCTCTCTAGAGGTATCCGGGCCTTTCCACCTATATTTTCATGACCACCAAATCATTCTACTATATAACTCTCAACCCATCCCCTAGTTTGATGATACATGTTGGCGCCACTTACCATGGAGTTGGTGGTACAGGATAATGAGTGGTAAACCCCCAAACTTGGACAAAAGTGAGTGATTTCCCGAATACGAGCAATGATATTTCTCGGCGTATTGTAGTTTTTTTGTTAATTTTTTATAATTACACACAAAAAAAAATAATCAAAATTTTTATTTTTTTTTTACTTTTATCTTCGAATTTTATCTAAAATATTTTTTAAATCAAATTTAGTTTTTTTGTTTGTTTTTTTGTTATTTTTTTTTTTACTACCACCTCCTAAAATTTTTATCTCAAAAGTATTTTATGTCCATATCTCTTCTTCATAAAAAACATCAGGTGGAAGTTGCGAAGTAAAAGAAATTATAAAAATTTGATCTAAATTTCTTTATAAAGCATTCAACCCTTTTATTCTTTTTTTTTTTTTAATACCCAGTGTGATTCTATTTTTTTTCTTTTTTACTTTTCACTTCGGAATTTTATATATAAAAAAATTATGATAAGTTTTATAATTTTTTTTATCCCTCCTTATGTTTTTTTAATAAAAATATAGATCAAAAAATATTTTCTTTCTCTCCGATATCGAAAATTTATTAAAAAAAAATATTAAAATTTTGATCCTATTTTTTTTAAAAAAATAAAAGAATTGAACCACAAGAAAAATATGTTATTAGATTTTTCAAAAACATAAGAATTTATTTATTAATTTTTTTTAATACCATCTCTTTTTCTGAATTTCTTAAAAAAAATTTAAAACACTTAATATTTTTTAGGTATTGATTTTAGGTAGGGTAAAAAATAATAAAATTTTTATCATATTTTTTTATATGACTGTTAAATTTATTACTGCAGTGATATGCTAAATTATTATTTTTTAGTTATTTTTATGATATAAATCAAAATCTTAAAAAATTTTAAGTGTTTTTAACATTTTTTTTGAAAATAGAAAGAAGGAGGTATTAAAAAATAATAAAAAATTCTTATGTCGTTACAATATTTAGATAAAAATTCGGAAAGCTAAAGTCAAAAAAAAAAATAAAAATTTTACTATTTGTTTTTTTTAATAACTAATTAAGAAATGGTTTATTTAAAAAAAAAATTAATGGTAGAGCGGAGAAAGTGGAGAGAGAAGGGCTGGGTGAGTGTGCACTCACACACACACTGCTCCGCTGATCCGCAACCCGTGATCTCCTAGTCATACTCTTCTCTTGTTTAAAAACCCGGATGGACCCGGCCGGTTGGAACTGAAACGTAGATCAGTCGGGAGAAGAGAAAGAAAGAAGAAAAGAAGAAAAGAAAAGAAAAGCGAAGGAACGGTCCGGTTACCCATTAAAACCCGTTTTGCGTCAAAACCGGTCAAAACCGGTCCTCAACCGGCGTTGAACCGGTGAACGGCATTGAACCGGTCGTTTGTGACCGGATTGAACGGTTGACTGAGACATATTTACTTTTTTGTGTTTAATCACACTTTAGACCCTCACAATTGTAAGTATATTCACTTGATTCACAATGTTTAAAAGTATTGCAAATTAACTCCCAAATTATTTTTAATTTTCATCTATTATATAATAATTTATGACGTCACAGTTCGAGAACGGTGACCCGACGTTGAAACGGTGACCGTGACGGTGCCTTTTTTTCGGTTCAACCGGTTTCGGTTTTTAAAATATTGGGAGAAGGTTGGGGGGCCACCTGGTGGAAAGAGAGGAGAGAGAGTGGAGTAAGAGTATTGAGGGGTGGGGGTCTAATTTGGTGTAATCAATCTTAAAAAAAGAAATGGGGCCGCCAGGGTGTGTGTCAGAGGTGTGTGATAATGAGCTCTCCTTTTCTCCAGTGACTGATTCTCTAGCAATGTGTGGTACACAATAGTTTTTGCCCACGTTTTCTCTAGAAATTAGCTTGCGTGTCAAACTCTTAATGGAACTCTGTTTTTTTTTTTTTTTTTTTTCAAACTATAATTGCACAACGGGTTGCACACGTCATTCGAATATGCAAATTGCTCCTCTTCCCCCCGTGTCAGACGCTTCCCGTGTCAGATCCCGTGCAAAATATAATTATGCCCCTCTCACTTCTCTCTCTCTCCACACTTCTCTCTCTAGTTTTTTTTTTCAATTTTTTTTATTTTTTATTTATTAATTTTGTAAAAAGTTTGTTAACTTTTTTAATCAAAATTTTGCACTTCTCTAATTTTTTGACGAGAAAAATTAGAATTATAAAAAATTTTATGTTATTTTAACTTAATAAATTAGCTAAATTATTTGTCCTTAGTGATTTTTTATTTAAATCCACACAAGATTTTTTATTTTTAAAAGCAAAGTATAAAATTTTAACTAAACGGTGTAAAAAGTGTACTAAAAATAAAAAAACTCAAAAATTAAAACAGCTAAAAAGTCTCATACAAAGAAAAAAAACTAACCCAAACTTGGCCACAATAACTTTTTTCATACAATATTTCTAAACAAATAAAAGAATTTATTTTGGGCTAGAATTGAAATTATTAAAAATTTTATGTTTTTTTAACATGATAAATTAGATAAATTATTTGTCCTTAGTGATTTTTTATTCAAATCCATACAAGATTATTTATTTTTAAAAGAAAAGTATAAAATTTTAACTAAACGGTATAAAAAGTGTACTAAAAAAGAAAAAAAATTAAAAATTTAAACCAGGTCAAAAGTCATACAAAGAAAAAAAACTAGTCCAAAACTTGGTCGTAATAACTTTTTTCATACAATATTTAAACAAACAAAAAATAAGGGTTATTTTGGGGTTAGAAATATTATTTGCTACGAAAAATTTATTACGGCCAAATTAGGCTAATTTTTTCTTTTTATGAGACTTTTTAGCATTTTATTTTTGATTTTTTTTTTTATTTTTAGTTACATTTGTTACACCATTTAGTTGAATTTTTATACTTTTCTTTTAAAAATAAAAAAAGTTAAAATAATATAAAATTTTTATAATTCCCAATTGCTCTCGTCAAAAAATCAGAGGAGGGTAAAATTTTGATCGAAAAAGTTAACAAACTTTTACAAAAACTAATAGAAAAAAAACTAAAAAAAATACAAAAACCTGAAGAGAGAAGTGAGGGAGAGAGAGAGAGAGCAGGGGCAGAATGGTATTTTTATAAAGGGACAAGGGGTGGGGCCCAGGGGCGGCTGACACGGGAGGCGGGAGTAGCACCTCTCTTCGAATATTTTCTGTGGTGGTGGTGGTAGTTAACCATGATTCGTTAATTTAACATAAGTTACTTTGCATCACATTAAACTATTTATGATGTCAAATAAATATGTGGAAAATCAACTCAGCTGACAAAATAAATAGTAAGAATTGAAGCATTGAAACAATCTAAAATTAAGCAGCAAACTTAGTAAAAATCATAGTGAAAAATTATAAGGGGATAAAATATTAAGTATAAATTCTAATCGAGTAGAGAAGTCTGTTGTCGAATTGTCACTACATAGCAAGTTTGGTAATGTCTTTATACCGGAAGCTTAGTTGAGGCATAATGGTCGGCGGGAATCCCAACGTTAGGAATCAGAAGGTAGCTTGCACAACAAAATTTCATTTGACATCACATGTGATGACCACCCCGATGCCCGCATGGCTCCACGTGGCACCTAGCGGTATCAAGTCGTTTTTGTCCTTTTTCCTTTAAAATTTTTCTGTTCTTTTCGTGTACGAAAGCGAAACGTGTATATTTAATTTGAAGCCAATAGAAATTCAATATTGAATTCATTCATTCAAATTACATGCCCGTATCGGTAGAGAGACTATACCTGTCATATCATTCATATTTAATTATATACATTATATATTCAAAAGGTATCAGACATCCTGGTCCGAGTTAAACATCAAATTTATTATTCCTACTACATGACATGGCGTACTCTATCGTAAAATTTACATCGTTCAAAATGAACTTCAAAACGTGGTTTTATCCTCTACTCAACTTAGTTGTCTTTGTTTCCTTTATGTAACATTGTCAAAAATAATGTTCCTAAGCATGATTGTTAACTAGGATAGAGTATAACACTCTATCGTAAAGCATTTAAACATTTCTTAAACCGAAAATACATAAATAAATAAATAGATTCTTGAGGTTACCTCCTGAAACTAAATCGAATCTCATATTCTTCGCTTTTTCTATCCCTTTCATTTTCTCTTACTTTCGTTTCTTTTCTCTATTATTCACTTTTCTATCTTCTTCTTTCTCTCTTTTCTCTTTTCTCCTTCCTAGCTTCTTCTCCTTCTTTCTCTCTTTCTCTCTCTCTCTTTGTAGTCAAGTCCCAGCACAATG
>CM018916.1:5235618-5238118 GCA_009663005.1 Actinidia chinensis
TGGCTAAGGAACCAATTCCAAAATAAGAAGTATAGACACCAGTGTCAACACCAAATGTCAGTAGCCAAATTAAGATTTTCAAAATTAGAAGTGTCGACACCAGTGTCAACATCAAATGTCAGTAGCCAAATCAAGATTTCCAAAACTAGAAGTGTCGACACCAGTATCAGCACCACATGTCAGTAGCCAAAGAAGTATTTTTGAAGAATGAAGTGTTGACACCAGTATCAGTACCTAAAGACAGTTTCAACTGAAAAATGATGGCTTAAAGTGTCGATACCTGCAAGTTGAAGTGTCGACACCAAGAAAAGTGTCAACACCTAACGGTAATATTTTTTGAACGTAGAATTGTTTGAATAAAGTATTAAATGCTTCCTAACTACCACCAACGGTTCACTATTGATCAAGCCATTAAATACAAGTCTCCAATGGGCATTTACTAATAAGGAGACATATCCTAAAAAATGATTATCATCTACAAAGCTCCAAAAGTCAAGATTTTTGAATATTCTCTTGTCTTCTTAAGTAACTTTATTGTGTGAAATGTCACTCATATCTACTAGTTGAGAGAGTTTGTCTTCATCGTGAACACTTTCATCTACTCCACCCTTGTAAGTTTTGGTTAATTTGGACAAAAATATTTGGTAAAAGTTTTGAGTGTTTCTCTTGTGAAAAGCAAAACACATTAAGAGTTAAGTGTTTTCTCTTGTAAATAAAAAAACTAGAAAATTTGAGTGGAGCTTGGACAAATTCACTTGGTGTAAAAGTGAGCTGAGCACTTAGAAATCAGCATCCACATTATAGTTGCGGATTATAAGTAGTGGAAGAAAATCTTGTGGAGGTCTAGGGAGGACGTAGCTTACGGGTTATGATCGAATCTCAGTATGCACTCCTTTATTCTTGTTATTGTGTTACCATTACAATTGTTACTTGAACACACACATAGATTTACTAAATACTGCGATTAGATTAACTTTTAATTAATTCTAAATTACAAATTAAATTTTGAAAAATTCAATTCACCCCCTCTTAGTTTGCCTATTGGGCCAACAAATTTTACCTATCCACTTCACAAATTCCTCATTTTTGATCTCCATGAGCACCTGAGCTATAAAGGTGTTAAGAGGAGGCAATACCAGGTCGGATCGGCGAGGTAGAGTACGAGAATGTCGGTCATTAGTTCTACTTGTATCTTGATTTGACCTCTTGCTTTTTGCCTCATCTCTATAGTCAACTCACCTAGTGTCAGGCTCCTTTCTCTTGTGATAATATCTTCCTCGCCTTCTATGTTTGGCCTCAGCCAATTCTTCTACAGTGATGTATTTGTTGGCTTTGCTCTAGAGTGCCGAATGAGTATTTAGAACATGTTTGGAGAAGGAATCAAACAATAATCCTAGGCAAAGTCCTTCCATCATTATTATGATTACCATTTTATCACTAGGGTCCTCCACCTCCAACACAGCTTGATTGAACCGTTTGACGTAGTCTTTCAAGCTCTTCCCTTCTATTTGGTGAACTGTGAAGAGGTGAGAAGCATTCTTCTTCCTGACCCTATAACTCATAAAATTGGCGACAAAGAGCCTGCTAAGGTCTCCAATAAGTCAATGGTTCTCTGAAACCAACTTTTTGAACTAGGATCTCGCCGACCCCTTCAAAGTTGCAGAAAAAACTTTGCACATAATCTCATCTGAGTATCCCTAAAGTGTCATCAAGTTCTTGTATGAATCTAAGCGGTCCATCGGCTCCGTCTTTCCTTCATACATCCCGAGTTGAGTTGGTAACTTAAACTTGGATGAAACGATGGTCCTTATCACCCTCTCAATGAACGGAGGTTCAGTCTGTCGTATTAAGGCGTCCACAGTAACTGGAGCATTTGCATCGGTGTTGATGGCATCAATCTGGGCATTTAGGTCTTTGATTTTCTAGGTGGTGGACCTATCTCGGCGTCCGGGAGCTCAGTCATCTTGGCGAGGTGATCTTTTGAGTCTCCTATTTTCCTCGCTATTCGTATTGTGAGTTCGGCTAGAAGACCGCAACTCAAATAGGATATGACTTCTTTCTTGCCTAGAGTGCAAACTTGGTGACTGGCGTCACCGACTTCTAGTTGAATGGGCCCAACTAGTACTGTGGTGACTTTGACTCGCGATCACCTACTCGGTGAGAGCGACAAGATTGGTTGACTTCTGTTGGAGCAACTGCTACAGCAAGAGGCAGGGGATTATTGGTGGTATGGTGCTGTATCAAGTGAGCATTATTCTCGTTCATGATCCTGATCTGTTCGGCGTTCGGCGATCCCATGCATCTCATGGTGGAGGTCCTCAAGGTCTGGAGCTTGGCTGGTGTTAGCCATTGAACGTGCTTTATTCTCAAGAGATCTTCTGGTACTCGATCTAGATAACAAGCGGCAGGTGCATAGAAAGCTAAGAATTGTCGTTCCCACAAACAGGATTAAACTATTATGGTAAAAAATTGGGATGAGTAATCAACAATTAGAATTGCT
>CM018916.1:5273118-5275618 GCA_009663005.1 Actinidia chinensis
AATTTTAAATTATTGTTACTCCCACCTTCAAACTTTTGATCTAAAATGATGTTTATAATCCATTTTTTTCCTTTTATAAAAAACTAATGTGAAAAAAAATATTTATAAAATTGTATCATAATTTTTTTAACATAGCCATTCACCTCTTTTTATTTTATAAAAATTAATGGTAAAAAAAGAAACAAAACTAAACAAAAAAAGGGAAAAAAATTTTTAAAAAAAACAAAATTAATAAAAAAAAACTAAAAAAAAAGAAATACAAAAAACTGAGAGAGAGAGAGAGAGCAGTGGGGGGTGATATCGGGTAACATGATTGCTCGAGTTGAACACGTCTCCTCTGGATCAATTCGCCTGATCGTCCATCGCCTGGACGCCCATTGCTAATCGCCAGTGACCAATTCGCCATTATATGTATGACATTCTCCAATTCACCATTGGGCGACGCCGTATATATCGTCGGGGCATAGATCATCTCCACGAGGATTCTAGGCAACCTCCTACACTATCTTCGAACCCTCTTGACCGAGGTAACACGAGCCCAACATTCTGCATGGAACATCACCGAATTATCTCAATTTACCTGCAATACTTCTGAGCTCGCTAGAGTCGCTTTATCAGGGTACTCTTCGGCTGGCCTAGGACAAAGTGCTGTCTCCTCTTCACCTTTGGGTGAGATAGAATACTTGGCTTCAATGTTTTAAAAATCAAAAATCGAGTTGAACCGGAAAAGGCACCGGGTCACGAGTCACCGGTTTCACCTTCGGGTCAACCGTTATTGAACCGTTATCGAACCGTAACATCATAAATTATTTATAATAGTATAAAAAAATAAAAAAAATTGGGGAGTTAATTGCATAATTTTAATATTGTGAATCAAATGAGATATACTTAAAATTGTGAGGGTCTAAAGTATGAATTAAACCCAAAAAAAGTCCAAATATCTCTCAGTCACGGTTCAATGACCGGTTCACGGTTCCAACCGCCGGGTTGACCCGAGTTTGACCAAAACGTTTTTTGGTGGGTAACCGGACATTCTCCGCCGGTCGACGGTTCAACCAGTCGAACTGGCCGTTTCAGTCCGATTTTTAAAACATTGCTTGGCTTGACCAATCTCCACTAGAATCTTATCTATACATGAAAACTGTTCATTGTGAGATTCTTTCCATCACGACTCTTATGATTACGGGATACTCACCAGATGGCAATCTCCCCAATTAAGTCTCCCATATTTAGTGTGATTTGGTTAATATGGTTAATATTTCCAATTAGTGTGATTTCATAGGAATACCAGGTTGCAACCCCTTGCTCTCTACAAATAACAGTACAATTCATGATAAGAGGTAGATAATTTACCCAAGAGACTACAATTGCAGTGATTTATTCATAAAAAGAGTGTTCTAGTCCAGCCCAACTCATTTCGGTACTTGAGAATTTTTGATTAGTATATTATTACAATTGACATCATCTTGTGGCTCGTGATACTCTCTCATAAATTATGTTGGTCATTTTTCTAATTTTAAGACTTGGTTGTAATTGTGGAATAGGGGCAATGAAAGAATGGTTGTTGAGGCGTAGTATATATAGAAACTAATATGAATAGAAAAGGAATAGAGAGGGAAGAATATATGAGAAAGGTGGATTAGCACTATTTTATTCAACTGTTATATAATGATAGAGATGTGGCCTAATCACAAAACTCTAGAACTTTAAGGACTAAACTGTAAATAGTATTTAAGTTTGTTACAGAATGGCAATGTTTATTTTATTTTTCGATTTTTCTATTTCGTTAGCTACAAGCTCAGTTGTAGAGCCTCGATCCAATAAAAGGGGAGAGGAGGTTAAGAGTTGCGTGTGGAATAATCTATTGTCACTGTTCACTCTTCCTCTACTTTGAGAGCATTAACAGAAATCCCCAATCCCCAATTCCCAAATTTTCTGTAGTGCAATTCTTGATTTCTTGCTGAAAGCTTATCAATTGGTATCAGAGCCAGCAATTCTCGGACCATTGATAATGGCGGTAGGATTAGATCTCAGGCGCGTCGAAGATTCCATTCGTGAATTGATTCGTGAGTCCATCAAGTGCTTGTGAGATGTCTCAGATAAGCAGATGGCTTATTTTCATAACAAAATGGAGGCAATGCTGTTGAAGTATTGCCAACTCGTGGAGAAGGTAATGCACTCAACTCCTGTACATTCTGTAAATTCCCATGGTGCAAGCTAGGGTTGCTAAAGTTGATTTCCCCAAACTTTTTGGAGAAGACCCTGAGGGTTGGGTTTATAAATGCGACAATTTTTTTTATTTCAATTTCGTAGATGAAAGCCATAAAGTTCAATTGGACTGAATTTACAAAGGCTTTCATTAGTCAATTTGGGGAAGAGTATGAAGATGCAGTGGGAATGATAAGAAAATTGCTTCAACAATCCTCTGTCAAAGATTATCAAGAGCAATTTGAAATGTTAGCCAACAAAACTAAAGGGCTATCAGAAGAATTCTTTACCA
>CM018916.1:5285618-5298118 GCA_009663005.1 Actinidia chinensis
ACGGGGTGGTGGTACTACTAGGATATAATATAGTGCATAGGAAATTATTTAAAGTGTGTGTTTTTTGATGGTTAAAAACCTGTTGAAAAGTTTGAAAATTTTATAAAAATATGCAAAAATGTATTACAAGTGTGAAATGTGCATTGAAATGGGTGAATCTATATAATTTTTTGATCAACCCATTACAGGTGCACACGGTCTGACCAGATTGGACTGGTTTCTTAGAAAATCAGGTACCAGACAATAGTACCGTATTACACAATATTGGGTAGAATTGAACTGATAATCTTTACTGGCCGAACAAAAATCGAACCTGATAGTAACGTTTTGATTCAATTTTTTGAAAACAAATTTCAAAAATTACCCAAATAGTACGTGGATGTTTTTGGGTAACCCAGTAATTTTGTTTTTCTGTTTAATTTTTATTTTTCTGTTTAAATGAAAATAAAAACTTATTTGTGTGCCTAAAAAATAAATGAAAATAAAGCTAAACAACGCCACTATTTTTGAAAATAGTGAAAATAAGAAGAAACAAAGTTATTTTTGTTTTGTTTACAAAAATTTTTATTCAAAAATTTTTTATCCAAATTTTTTTAACCACCTCCTCCACCACACCACAAACACCACCGCCCCCGCCATCACACCGGCACCACCAACCACGCCGCCGCCGCCACACCAACCACCCACCTCCACCGCCACCTCCACCACCAACCACCACCGCCACTGCCACCACCTCCAACCACCACCCCACCTCCAACAAACCACCACTTTTTTGTTTGTTTTTTTGATTTCCCCTTTCCACCAACCACCACCTCCGCCGCCACACTCTCCACCTCCAACCACCATCACCATCACAGCCGTCACCACCACCCCACCACCTCCACCGCCACTTCCACCTCCAACCACTGCCGCCGCCACCTCAAACCACCACCCCACCAACCACCAAACCACAACCTCACCTCCAACCACACCACCTCCAACCACCATCAACGCCGCCACTTCCACCTCCAACACCACTGCCGCCGCAACCTCCCAACCACCACGCTGTGCCACCTCCAACACCATCGCACCTCCTCTACCACCGATAACCACTACCGCCTCCATCTCTTTGAAAATAGTTTTCAAAAAGGTTGAAAACACATATATTTTATTTTTAAATAGTTAAAAATAGGTGGACACAAACGTATTTTTAGTTTCTGTTTACAAAAAATTAAACAAACAAAACAAAAATTAAAACAAACCCAAAAAATAAAAAATAAAAACGTACCAAACATCCTCTACGCATCCAAATGTTAAACATAACCAACTAAATATAACCATGCAAAATAAAAAATATTAAACCAACTAATTAAATACTAATACTGTTCATATAAATATAATTACCATACATATATAATATAAGACACAAATTTCTGAGTTTTTAATAATAATTATTTTTTGCTGTTCAAAAAAAAATAAATAATATAAGACACAAATATTTTTAAATCTTCCAAATTATCTCCTACTATTTATGGTTAGAATCCATTTGAGTTAATCTAATGGCTGAGATTTTACCTGATACTTTTTTTTTCAAAAAAATATCACTTCTTTTCAAAAGTGTGGGATAGGTTGTGATCCAATGATAAAATAAGTCTAAAGCTGAATATATTTTTTATTTATTGGATCATTTTTTTAGTGGAACCCACACCAAAAAATTTAAAACACATCTTTTTTTCTCCCTTATTTCTCCCAAACTAGCAACAATAGGTTAGCCTCCCAAATTATAGTTAAATTTTTTTTTTCAATTATGCTTTTGTACCCCATAGTAAGAATTTTGAATTCATCCCTGCTTGTAAGGGTTCGATTTTGCCATAATTAAAAGTGAAAGTTGCAAAGTGTAATTTACCCTACAAGTAAGGTCATGAAGCATTTTTTTTACATTTGTACAAGAAATGACGTTAACTTGATGGTCTAAAATGTTTCGGTATTGTTGTTGGGTTTTTTGATATAGCTTGCGGAATCCAATTTTACGAGGCTGTGTACCACCAAGAGCATGTTGACTGTAAACAACCAGTTTCCTGGGCCTGAGATTCGCGTCAAACAAGGAGATTCAGTGAATGTGACTGTCGTCAATCGGGGAAACTATGGTGTAACTATTCACTGGTAATGATCTCTCTCTGTACCTCCCTCTCTAGCTTGTAAATGCCTTATTACAAATTATTTCAATGGTCATACTAATAAGATACTCCATATAAATATGTTAGAAAATTTATTGGAGATGTATGTTTACTATTTGTGAATCAATACCGTAGTTTGAATTGTAAATTAGAATCAAAAATCGTAATTAAAAAAAATTGTAAATCAAAACTTAAAGACCAAACAAACTTCCAAATTTAGGAGAAATAGCTTATAGACTAAGTCCTATGTTAGACACAGTTTTCTTAAGATAGATTTGCGCCATTGTTATGGTGTTCACGATCACTAGACGTCCGTCTCCTAGGATACAACAGTCTTTACGTAGAACAAAAGCAACACTATAATTATTTTGCACGGTGAACCAAATAATAAAGGAACACTCTTTTGATTGACTTGACACGAATTTGATCGGATTTAATGAATTGTGTGAAAAACTCAAGGAGGAACCGTTAAGAGAAATAGATTGTATACTGAGTCATGTGTTAAGACACAGTTTCTTTAAGACAGATTTGCGCTCTCGTTATAGTACTCACAATCATTAGACGTTTGTCTCCCAAGATACAACAGTCTTAATACAGAACAAAAGCAACACTACAATTATTCTGCCCGGCAAACCAAACAATAGAGAAACTCTCTTTTAATCAACCTAGACATGGATTTGATCGGATTGAATGAATAGTGTGAAAAACTCTAGGAAGAACCGTAGAATTTAGAAGAAATAGATTTTACACTGAGTCATGTGTTAGACACAGTTTTCATAAGACAGATTTGCTCCCTTGCTATGGTGCTCGATCATGATTACTAAATGTCCACCTCCCAGGATATAACAGTCTTTACATTTAACAAAAGCAACATTACAATTATTCTGCACGGCAAATCAAATAGTAGATGAACTTCTCTTTTGACCAACCTTGACACGGATTTGATCGGATTGAATGAATTGTGTGAAAAACTTAAGGAGAAATAGAGTTTTTATAGAAAATAAAGTGACACCAATGAAAGTCAGAACTCTTCACGATGAAAATGTATCAACGAAGGGATACAACCATTCACCATGGGGTTCTTTGGAAGTCAATCTTATTCACATTAAAAATTAAAATTTGTTTAAAATAACCAACGTTTTCCAACATAATATGCATTATCACAACATACCCTTGCATGTGTAAAACATTTGGCCTTTTATGTCCCCTTTCCAACTCCTCAAATTTGCAAAGAAATAGAGCTCATGTAAAACTCAGGCTAGAAATTGAAATTGATACCTTAGAAGTCTCTCCAAATATGTGGTGGATGAATTCTGCTTCACAGTGATGGAAAGATCGTCCAATATCGAATGATCAAAAGCAACATCAAGCCATGCGCATAACAGCCCAGCGTGCACGCAGTGTGCGTCATGGGATGATGTGGGGTTCCATGTATTATCACCTCACCGTGGTGATATGGAACTCTATAAAACTCATCAAATGTTAAAAAAATGTAGTAATTAGTATACGGTGGAATGATGTGGCATTCCATATCTTCCCCATGTTATTCGGCCACCTCTGCAATATAAGAGATGTACCGATTCCACTTGCTTTAAAGTTAGTGAGCAAATTTTTTTTTTTGGAATCGGCAAAGAAAATTATTATTAACTCGAGAAAAATTTACAATGAGATAATAATAAGTATTTAGGTGAAAAATAACATGAACACTATGAATACATATCTCTGCTAGTTTGGCATATACGCCGTAGCCAAACATGTGCTACCTAAACTCAAAAACCATAGAAAGTAGCACCTTTTTTTTTTAAGTGTCAACTTTGGGGTCTCAAACATTTCTTTTTATGTACAGTCCAAATGCAAAAGAGGTGCTGAAACACTAATGCAATCAATAAGTTTATACTGTTATTACAACTTTGTTCCTTTTGTGTTTATAGGCACGGAGTAAGGCAACCAAGGAATCCATGGACAGATGGCCCAATGAATATCACACAGTGCCCAATTCCACCCAATACAAGCTTCGTTCAGAATATCACTTTCACGACAGAAGAAGGAACCCTATGGTGGCATGCCCACAGTGATTGGTCACGTGCCACAGTCCATGGTGCCATTATCATTGAGCCTGCTAAGGGAACGCTTTTGGGATTGCCACAAAATACTCCTAGCCGACCATTGTTCTTTGTATGTCATTTCTTCCATCACTATTCTCAGGGGGGAAATTTCAAATTAAAGGGAAGTAAAGACAATATTTTCCAATGCGTCCCACTCCTATGAAATCCCCTTTTCTATGGATTATTCCTCTTCTATTTTTATTTATTTATTTATTTTTGTGGGGTTGGGGGCGGGTAAATTACACTTTGCACTCTTACACTTTCACTAAAACTTCACCTTACACCATTCATTTTCTATTGTTTCGGTATAACTCATTACACTTTAGGTCAAGAGTAAATGCAACCCTTTTGTCTTTCGAGGAAAGAGGCCATGTAACCTTTAATCGAATGGAAAGTGAATGGAAGCGCTACAATGACAATCTTTGACCTTAAGTGAAAAGGGTTGGTTGAGAAAAATTGAAAGGGGTGCAGAGTGAAATCTAGGTTAAAGTGAAGGGGTACAAAGTATATTTTATGGGAACAAAAGCAAAATTATTAACTAAAAGAAATTACAACACTTTCAAACAACAAAAAATATAAATTACCACTCCTTCATCCCCAACTTGCAAATCTTTGATGAGCTTGATCCAACTGCATCATTGTAACTAAATGACTACTCTTTTTTTCCCTATAATCTTGCAGCGTCTTGGTATAATGGTGATGTGATGGAGATAGGCAAGATTGCTGACACGTATACTGGTCAAGGATCGATAGATTCAGATGCTTCAACCATCAATGGCCTCATTGGACATTACAAAACATGTGCCTCTGGTCATAAGTAAGTATATGTAGTTACTGTGCTGGTAATATATATGAAGTTACAGAGCTGAGACTTTATACTTTAGCTTTTAGGTTTTTAAGGGAAGGTCTAGAATCACAGCTGATAAAAAATTGTCCAATTTCCGGTTGAACTAACAAAATATATTAACTTACGCATATCTTACATCTAAAAAAAATAAAAAGAGAAAAGACTATTATTACCTACCTTCATAAGCTATTTTCCTATTCAAAAACAATAAGTAGATTTTATCGCCATGAAAATTTACTAATAATGAAGGGTTAAAGGCCAATTTAAACTCTGTATACAAACTTAAAAACAATATAAATGGAATCAGTGGCGGAATCAGGATTTTAGTTTAGGGAGGCCAAAGTGTAAAAAAAATAATATATTTCAGGAAAACTAAAGTGTAAAAAAAAAATTAAAAAAAAAATTATAATTTCTTGAAATCAGGGACTCTAGCCTCTGCTTGCCTACACCTGGGTTCTGCACTTGAATGGAATTGCAACCCTTTAAAATAATTCACTGAGGCTCGTTTAGCTGGAGGATATGGGAGGGAGATAACTTTTAGAGGGAAATAAATTTTTAGAGGGGGAAACTTTTGGAGGGGGATAACTTTGTAATTTTGTTGGATACTTTTTTAGAATGGGGTGGATAAAAGTGGAGGATAGAATAAAATATGTAGAGAGAAAATAAATATAAAATATTGTTATTAAAAATATTTTTTTTATTTCTCTCTCTATATATGAAAAGATTATACATTTATTGCTCTTATATATATTTTTTTCTTATCTCCCACCCCTTATCCCAGGATAACTTAGTTAGCGTCTAGGCCACCAAAAATTATCCGCCTTTATTCACCTCCGGGTGGCATAAATTACTCCGCCTTCATATCCGCCAGCCTAAACGCCGGAAGGAAAAACTTATCCGGGCAAAAGTTATCCCCTCCATATCCGATAGCCAACGCCCCTGAGTGAAAAAGATTAGACGAGGGGTGTCACAGAAGTTTTGATGATTTGATTATGTAGCAGATGGATGTGATTGTCTAGTAGTAAGAGAGAGAGAGAAATGTCGTTTTGAAAAAGAAAAAAAGAAATAGTGCCCATATTTGGATAAAATTTTGGGTAAAAGGAAAAATAAAAAAATATTTAATTGAGATTAAATTAGGAAGATGTATGAAGTAGGCCGAATTAATTTGTTTGGAAGGGTTTAAAAATATATTTTAAAGCCACAAATATTGGGAAAACAAAAGAAAAGAAATCAAGTGGTGGCAAAACCACTTGCCTAAGAAGGCTTGGGACTTGTAAATGCATTTTTGTTCACCTACCACTAAAGTGAGTGACATTGTTGTTTATAACAAGTGGACCTCATTAGTAATGAGCCTCACCATATCAGTAGACTCAACTTGTAAAGAAATAGCCAATGAACAAGGAGAGTAATATTCAACTCACTGTTGTGGTCTATAAACAAAAGCACATTCAGCCTTGTACATACTTATGATTACTAGCCATGGTCCTATGTACTTGCAGAATCAATATACAACATTTCGGTTACTAAAGACAAAACCTACCTTCTCCACATAGTGAATGCGGTGATGAACCAAAACATGTTCTTGTCAATTGCACGTCATAACTTGACAGTCGTTGGAATGGATGGTGCCGCTGTGAAACCCATAAATACCAACTACATCATGATAAGCCCGGGGAACACAATGGATGCCTTGTTAACAGCTAACCAGGATCCCGGTCTCTATTATGTGGCCGCCACTTCTTTCTTCAACCTTGACAACAGCACAGGTTTCGATACTCCACTGCTACAGCGCTTCTCAAGTATGACGGTGATTACAGTGAACCTGCATATCCTGCGTTTCCTCACGATACCCTTCCTCAATACAATGACACTCAAGCTGCAACAAAGTTCAGAATTCGGATTCGGGGCAATGTAAAAGAAAGCGTCCCACAAGACTTCAAAGTACGATACTACATAACAAATACTGTTACAACAATCGTTGTCATAACAGCTCATGTACGGGGGTGACAATATTTTAACTGCAACCTTCAACAACATAAGTTTCATCACACATCCAATTTCTATCCTACAAGCCTACTACGAGTATGCGTTCTTTTTTCTTAGTTTCTTTATCCTTTTCGTTTCATTCACTATTTAAATGTACATTACAGAAAATGGACATTGTTTCTGGGTCTTATGATTTTATGGACTAACGTGAATTTGAATCTTACGATATAGGAACAAGTGGACAGATATTTTCGACACAAATTTCCCAACTTATCCACCTTTCTATTTTAATTTTACGATGGAAGATACTGTGCCAGAGTTTTTAAATGCAGCGCCAAATGGTACCCATGTGATAATGGTAGAACACAATGATGTTGTGGAGATCGTGCTTCAAGGGACTAGCTTGGGTGCTGAGGATCATCCTATTCATCTGCATGGTCATAGTTTCTTTGTAATCGGGCGAGGCCATGGTAATTTTGACCCTGACAATGACCCAATGTTTTATAACCTGGACGATCCACCGCTACTTAATACTGTCACACTTCCCAAGCGAGGATGGGCTGCCATCAGATTCCAAGCAGACAATCCTGGTATGTATTTTTTCAAAACTTAAGCAATGGAAATTACTTAATCAAAATCTTCCTACAGGTGACAAGTTGAGCTATTTTAAGCTATATGGCTAGGGAGGAATAAATTGATGTAAAATCTATATGCACTGTCGATTCAAGTATTGTAGCTAATATATACAGGAAGCCACTAACATAGATGATCAATTCTACCAGGGGTATGGTACATGCACTGTCATTTAGAACGACACGCAACATGGGGTATGGCAACTGTCCTTGTAGTGAAGGACGGCGACTCTGACGAAAGCAAGATGCTCGCCCCGCCTCATTACATGCCTCCTTGTTCTGCTGAGTAGTTGTTCGGCTCCGTCAAGTCCTAGTTTCCAAAAAGGCCTGGCTAAACCTTTTGTGGGTCACAGAGGAATGAATAAAAAAGGTTGTCTACATGTCTTGATAATCAATGTGTCATGAATAACAATCCTCTCGTTTGTGATTTGTTCCCCTTGTAATTTCCTTATTTTGTGTTGTGCTTGTTTCTCACTAGCAAGTCAAATAATTTATAATGATCTCTTTTTTCCATTCTCTTGCCTGTATATTTCCTCTTCTTTCCTTTTTACTTTCTTCAGAAACTTTTTATTTTATTTTTCACAATCATGTGATTACGGTTATTAGATCAGACCAACTATTTTTTTTAATTGCGAATGCTGACATACAAAATGAATAGAGTGGATCATACAAATACTCCATTTCCCCATAGATGCAGACCCATTTTACAGGCTAAATGTTATTAACCGAGTCGTAGGTTTTGTTTCAGAAATGCTACAAACCAACCCAAAATACTTATTCAGAAATTTATTCGAAAACAATTATAGTACAATCTAACCCAAGATACTTATTTAGAAATTTATTTGGAAACACATATGGACCAGATTTATTCTAAATGTGACCCAACGGTCTTCATTAAGCACAGCAACGAGGGGCAGCCACTGAAGAGTTCTTTGAACGAGGCCTCTGATTTGGGAAACAGAGGTGGCGAGGCCATTTTCAGAATATTCTTAAGAAGTTGGCTTCTTGGTCGGATTTGACGGGGTGCGGCAGGTGTTGCCAGCTCGGTGCCGATGATTGGCTGCTGGTGGAATCTTGTAGGCTGCGACTGCGGTGGTTGAGTGCAGTCATTTTTTTGACGTTTGGCGGCAAAACTGGTGGTTTAATTTGAGTTTTTTGGTAGTAGAGGTGTCAAGTGGGCCTTGCCGGCACGGCAGGCACGGGCATGGCACGAAAAATCGGGAACGGGCCCACCGGTTTCGGCACGGTTATAAGTGGGGCACGGCCGGCTGGCACGGCCTGAGCGGGGCATGAGTTACGGCACGGGGCCACGAAAATGGTGGAGCACGGAACGGGTACGGCACGATAGTTGCTAACATGGCCCGGCATGGCCCGGCACGATCAAAGCAAGGGCACGGCAACGGGCACGATCGATAGTTGACTTGGTTTGGCACGGCACGTCACGACACGCCACAGACTTAGTCAAGCACGGCATAGGCATGGCACGAATGGTCAAAAGGCACGGCTATGGACGTCACGACACAAAAGTGGCAAGAAATGATTAATTATTAAATAAATAAAAAGTATAAAAATTAATAAATAAATTAATTTTTTGTGCAACGATTGCTAACCCCAAAGCAGCAGCCACTAAGCCTACATTTTCAAATTATGATTTCCATGAAAAAGGCCTTTTTGGTGTCAAAATATTTATAAAATTTGGGGCAAGTCTATGTGTTGTTTGAGTACAAAACTACTGTCAATTGTGCTTTTTAATTAAAAAACGGACACGACACAATTAAATACGAAACGACACGACACGATTAAGTAAACGGGTATGACACGGCACGAGTCACCGGACCCAAGGTAACGGACCGACACGGTCATGGCAATTAAGTAGCGGGCCGGCAAAAAAACGGCACGACACGATTAAGTAGACGGGCACGACAAGACACGACACGAGTCACACGAATACTAAGTTAGCGGGCGGCACAGCACGACACGATTCAGTAAGCGGGTGGCACGGCACGACACGAAATAAAGGAGAAAAAAATGGCACGACCTGACACGCTTAAAAAAGGCACGGCACGCTTAAAAACGGCACGAGTTACAGCACGATTAAGTAAATGGGTCCGGCACGGCACGACACGAAGCAACGACTAGCACGGAAGAAAAGTGGCACGGCACGGCACGGCACGGCGGGCACGTTTGACACCTCTATTTGGTAGTGGTTCTTCAACAACTAACAGCTCATATAAATATATGAATTCTATTGACCGCATCCAAAGGGCAAAACGAGTTAGATTCTCTCGCTCTCTCGCTCTCTCGTTTGAATGAGTCTTTTTTTATTATCGTATTTTAGATTGATTCTTTACATAGTAATTTCCAGATTCAACGAGAAAGCAAAAAGGAATGGATCGCTTAACGTCACTCAGACAAGGTTGGTTTTGTTTCGAGAAGATTAAAGTGACCATATTACCTCTAGCTCTCTCTGGCTCTGGCCATAGTCACATAATTCGGTTTCTGCGGCTCTTCCCGTTCGATGTTTTTGCTTCCAAAATATATGACTATATTTTGATTAAAAAATTATATAATAAAGACGTTCTCGGGACATTCCCGCTTTATGTGACCTAGGCTCTGGCAAGCAGTTCCCCATAAATTCTTGGGGAAAATCACATATTGGTGAATTTGAATTGGAAAGGGGATAAAATTGTAAACTCATGATTATTTAACCAAAACAAACTGAACTGAAATTAACGCGCACGGAGCACACATCACTTTAAATTAGAAACTGGTACCACGGAGGCCGGAAGCCTTTATAGAGATGCAAATCCCCGAGCCCTAGGCCTTGTCTTTCCGATCCGACGTCGGAATGCCCTAATTAATTAGCCACATGTTTTGGTTACAGTCTCTGCCAACCCACACCGCCGGTCCACTCAAGGACAGACCCAGAAATTTTTATTGGAAATTTTTATAATTTTGATATGAATAAAGTGGGACGTTTGGAGGGTCTTTCGAGGTAATCAAACAGTTACTTCCGAGTTCGTCGAACGTGGACGAAGCAGCTGGGCAGTTGTTAACATCCAAAAGGGCAGCGGTTATTGGTGCTTAAATAACACTCATAAGTGGAGTTTATAGGCTAAATAAATGGCTACAGTTTCATGTATTTACTGGAGCGACTCAGTAGTTTTTTTTCCTTAGAGTAGTGGAGATGGATGGTGGTTAGAGTAGTGGAGAGTGGTGGGTATATTAGTAGTGTGGTGATAGAATGGTGGTGGAGGCAAATGGTGGTAGTATATAAATAGTAATTCCAAAGCCCAACTCAATATTTAAATGTGTTTTAAATGTGAATTTGTTTCGTCTCAACGAACTAAAATAATGATTTTAAACTCTTAAAAAAAATGAATTGGATTGGATAGGCCATCTGGCCGGTGCCCACCCCCAGTCGTGGTGGTGGCGATAGTGGAACTTGCAATTGGGGGAGGGGGTTGGTAATGAAGAGACGGTGGCGGCTATGGTGGTGTTGGTTGCAGCATTGGTGTTAGTGGAGGAGGTGGTGTGGTGGTGATTATGGAGTTATATTTGTGCACATCAATGCTTATACGCACACATGTATAAATTCAGTCAAAATTAAGTAATTATCTTGTAATTTAAATTTTTAAGAATTTTTAATTTATATTTTAAAAAACGCTTAAAATATTAAAATAGTACATTTATTATTATCAAACCAACTTAATTCGAATTTATTTAATACATTCATTTTTAAGTGCCGAACTGCGTTAGCCAACAACCCTTCACTAGGTAGTGAAATCTAGCTATGCAATTCAGTATAACCATCTATAACTATCCCACACAGTGAGATCTAATCGTTTTCACAAACGAAGACTTTGTTTTTGTTTTTTCTGGGAAATTTCAATTTGAGCATGTATCAAAAGTCAAATCCAAACATATCACTATTAGGTCTCGTTTGGCTGGAGGATATGGGACTAATGACGATATTTTCAAAACAGTCATATTTTATGTGACGTCATATAGAGAGGCCAAGTAATCTTTAATTGAACGATAGATGAACTGAATGGTCGCATAATCACATTGACACTTGACAAGAAATGTAAGAGATTGACTGATACAACGGTAAATAAAAAGTGCGAAGTGATAGTGTTTTGGTAAAAAGAATATAAAAAGAAATGGCAAGTGAATGTTACCTATTTTTCTTTTACTAAGAACTATATCAAAGTTAATACATGGATTTTGAGGATTATCATAACATTTCTGCTTCTTATTTACTTATTTCCTTTTATTTTGTTTCATAAACAGCCAAGAAGAGAGGGGACTTCAGAATTTTATATCAAAGTAATTAAAATTCTAAATTTATTAATTACGTATAAAAGTCCCATCTATCAATTTCATCAAATAGTATTTTAATGTCACGGGTTATTATTTACGAGTTTCGTGAGAATTACACCAAATTAGATAGTTAATAACATGTATCCTTAATTTAACAACAGTAACGTCAACATGATAAAGAGTTTACAAAGAAGAAGAAATATACAAATCAATGAAACCCTATAATCTATAATATAATATATAAATATTTTTGAATTTTTAAAATTATTTTTCACTATTTACAATTGAAATCTATTTGAGTTAATCCAATAACTGAGATTTCGCCTAAAATTATTTTTTTTCTTCCAAAAAATATCATTTTATTCTTCTCAAAGATATGGGGTCCACATAGATTCTTATTCAATGGCCAAAAAATCTCTAAAGTTGGAATATTTTTTACCCATTGAATCAA
>CM018916.1:5308118-5315618 GCA_009663005.1 Actinidia chinensis
CTCACACTCTCTCTCTCTCTCTCTCTCGGAATCTCTTTTCTCTCTTCGTGCTTCTTAGTTTGCTATTATACTGTGCACTTGAGAATTAATTAGGTTTTTATTATTTGTAGTGTTATTATAGCTATAAATATAATTTAACAGGATCTTGTTTATTTATCTTTCTTCAGATCAGTGATCAAACTGTCATCGATGCATCAATCAAAAACTAAATTCATGAATAAAAAAACTTCAAAGGAAAAACATGTAACGGGTGCACGATACTCATTATAAATATATGACGTTACTGCATTCAGACCGTTGTGCTACTTTTTCTGGTTATATGTTGTTTGATCTGTTTATTCTGTGATTTTAGTTAATAACTTAATATTAATGCACCTCCTAATAATCAAGCACATTTTTTACAGGTGTTGTTGTGAGCATGGTCATGCTCATCACCACTGTACTCTTGACATTGGTCATGATCATGATTTGGAGAAGTCCACCTATGTGGTTGCTCTGTATTCTTGTTATTTTTTGTGGATGGAAGGTGTCTACGTTAGCGCTGTTGTACCAAAATCCGGGAGTGGTTTGGCTTCCATTTGCCATTTTCATTTATCCTTGCTTTCATAATGTTGGCGGGTTTTATGGAAGGCAGAGAGCAGAGAAAGATAGAATATGAGCTAACCCACAAGATAGGTGTTGACAGACTCAGGAATAATGATTTTCTGATCCAACTGGTCCAAAGGGTTCCTGGACTTTGCTTATTCTACACCAAATCACACACAGACATGGCTCTTGACCCCAATTCTTGGACATTAAATAAAGAACATGAAGTCTCTTCACAGGTTACTGTCTTCACGAACCCTTGAGTACTTGCTGGGCCAAAAAGTTGCGCCACATGAAAGGATGGTCGAACAAACTCGGCCTCAAAGGGGTGTATGGGTGTGTTGCTCGGTATGGTACGCTGATTCTTTGAATCCGAAGGAGATGATTTGTAAGGTCAAGTTTACTGATAGTGCGGGGCCCATATAGAGAAAAGATCTGGTCTTGTACCATCAGTTCCTTTAGAGGTTGAGGAAGAGATTTCTGATATGGAAGAGGCAAGGTTGATGGTGTGGTTCACATTCGGGGCAAGACGAGATTTTTTATAGGTAAGAATTGTAGCTGGTTTGATAGGTTTATGCTAGCTTTCTATGAAGTTTTGCACAACAACTGTAGGACAGCACTCCCTGCTATGGGTGTGCCGATACCGCAGCGTATTGAAGTTGGAATGCTGTATGAGGCTTGAAAGGACGACGTATTATGATCTTGTTCTCCTTTCCGATATTGCAAGTGCAGAGTTATACAAGTATTAGAAATATATATGGTGGGGAGAGTTTAGTGAAGGTTTTATGCAAGAATGTGCTGGGGAGTTATTCGGCCTACCACATATCTGCAGATTGTTGCAAAAGCAGCCCGAGAGAGAGAGAGATAAAGAGAGATGTCCATCCTGAAGTAATGTACACTGGGCATGTGTCACTTAGAATGCATTGTGGATCAAATTCATATGCGTACATTAGATTTTGAGTGGAGAGTGAAATGTACCTAAACGTTATGTTTTTCATTCTAACAATAATATTTGCTGCGGTTTCAAAGGAAAGTATCGACTTTCAAAACTGCACATTGTCTACTTGGGAATATTTTTCTACATCAGTTTTAGTGGATGAAGAGGTAGATCTCTCTCTCTCTCTCTCTCTGAGTGAGAGAGGAGGCAGAATTATGACACGTGCAGGTTTTGGCTTATCACCAAGAAAGCTGATAAATATGAAAAAGGACTTCTACAAACTACCACCATCTTGGAAATTATTGTTGAGTCCAGCTATTGGATTGGAGTCCAAGTCCACTTGGATGAGTTAAGTTCAGTAGCCAAGCCCAAGCCCGGTGGAGTCATAATGGGAGTGTCATGTGACGGTGAAACTCATCGAAGTGATCTAAAACTCTTTGAGAGTCTTTTATCTTTTTGTTTTCTTAGTTAGAGTAATTAGGATAATGGATTAGGTATTCTGTTAGGAGTTTACCAACCTCCTTCCCTTGATCTATAAAAGGAGGGGTAGGGTGCTTAGATATTTTAAGCGTTGTGTTGTGGGTTGAGAGAGAGTGCCTATGTGAGGTGAGTTGAGAAGATTAAGACAGAGAGAGAAGATTGTAAGAGAGGGTTGTGAGTTGAGCGATAAGTCTCCTCAGTTGTAATCCATTCGTTCGAATGTGGTGGATTATTGATTCTCTCCGTGGCGTAGACATCATTGGCCGAACCACGTAAATATTATTGTCGTTTGTGTTGTGTGTGATCGTGATTAGTTTTGAGGATAACATTAGTATCAACAGCCCTAGTCGAGGCGATTCGGAGCCTAGGTCGAATTCGGGTGTCTGACAGAAGGCTCAAAATGAATTTTGATCACACCAGCGTGTTCCTCTTGTCGATACGAAAGTCCCAGCACCCAAATGCCATCGGAACGGAGTAAGGAAGAAAAAGAAAGAGCGAAGGAATATAGGTGAGGGGAGATTAGTCCAGCCAAGCCGCACAGGGAGGTCACATGCGCTGCCACGCGCCTGGGGGAGTACCCACGCGCCTTGCATGCCGCCAAGGAGAGGCTTTTTGTCCACGCGCGGCCACGCGCGAGGAGAAGTGCTAATGCGCGCGCCCACGCGCCGAGCAGACGACTCATGCGCCCACACGCGTCGGAAGAGGAGGCACGCGCTTCACGCGCGAGAGAGGAGATTCACGGAGGCTGCCACACGTGCGCCACGTCAGCGCTGACCAGCCACGTTAGCGCTGACTTTGACCGTTGACCATTGACTTGACCGGGTAAATTACAGTTTTAGCCCTTGGATTTTTTGATAATTATAGTTTGGTCCCTAGAGTTTCTATTAATTACAGATTCGTCTCTAGAGTTATTGATAATTACAGTTTAGTCCCTGAAGTTTCAGTTATTTTTAATTTGGTCCCAACACTTTTTGATTTTGTCAATTTGGCCTAAATTTTAATTGTGTCGATTTGGCCCCAGAACTTTCTGATTTTGACAGTCAGTTGCGTCCTTAAAAGTTTTATTTTGACAGTTAGCCCTTCTTGAGTGTCTCGGCAGTCCGAATTCAGCCGCCAGGGTTGTTTCGTGATTGTGCTTCTATTTAGCGAGAAGTACGATGGCGGAGCATAATTTGGGATCGATGCATCTGACTTTCAGCACGAATTATTGCCATATGAACAACCAAGGAGGAGGACATCCTATTTTGCAAGGATTTGCACGAATCTGTTGGAGAAGAATAAAAGAGACAAAACTGTATTGACGAATGATTGAGGAAGGAGAAAGATGAATAAGAAGGACATTGGGCTAATCAGACAGTCACATTAGATACGAGGTATTCCATAATGTAGCACAGGAAGGGAGAGACGAGTGCTTATGAGTGGTGGATCAAGTTGGGAGAGGATGTACCACGTGAAGGACATCTTGAACCAAAAGCCTTAATTGATGAGGACGGCTGTGAATTGAAGTTTCAGAGAGGAAGAGACTACATTGGCGGAAACATACGAGCGAGTTCTCGAATTTGGTCAATCAGTTGACCAGTGTTGACCTAAGTTTGCCGACGAGATCAGGTACTTATTGCCTTCTCAGTTCCTGGCTAGAGAGTTGGGAGGACATTGGTGGTTTCTCTCAGTGAATTCAGCGTCCGAAGGAAAGTTGACTATGAGTATTGTCATGGAAGCCCTGTTCAATGAAGAGGCTCGGAGGAGAGAGATGATTAGATAGATCTCAGAGTGAGGTCGCAGGCTCTAGTCTAGAGGGAAGCAAGGAAGGAAAAGAGATCGAGGTTCAAGGAAAGAGAGGTCATACAGGGGTACTAGAAAAGACGTGGAGGTCACAAGCGAGAGGTCGACTGTTGGTGCTTTTATTAGGACTAAAAGAGGGGGCAGAATCAAGAGGGATTGTCCAAAGTATAAAGCACATGATTAGTCTTTCAAATATAGCAGCGACAACAGTGATGGCTAGGATGAGGATGTGATGAAATTGAGTTAGAAGATCGGACGATGAAAGTCAAATTGGATATCGGATTCAGGCAGTGGCTTACCACTTGTGGGTTTTACCAGAGAGATAGAGAGGTGTTCTCTACAAGGCACCATGCGCGTGAGTATATGGATGGCTGAACAACACCGCTCTAGCAGAATTAATTGACAGAGGGTCAGTCCGGTTCCGCATTGGTAGACGGGAGGGTAGTACATGACTGAGGTAAGACAGTTCCTAATCTACGAAAAAAAAAAATTTAATTTCTATTGGGATGAGCTTGACGCTTAGGAGGACACTCTTGAGAGTTTTTAAAGGAAATAAGAGATGTTGGGGGAAAGAGGACTAAAGGGCCTTTATACCGATTGGAGGGGAGTTGTCCAGACAGAGAAGCTACTGTTCCCGAACACGGGTCCAAGTCTGGTATTAGCCAGAGAAAAGTGGACAAGGGAAGCAAGTTGCACAACGGTACACCAAAGGCAAGCGTAGGGTACTTGGAGGATCTAGAGCAGGGTAACAAGAGGGCAGGGAGAATTTTGGGATAGTACGGAGTCAGGCCAGACAAGAGTTGTGCAACCAGTGCCGGATTATATAGAGAAGCTCAAAGGAAAGGAGACAAGTCGATTTTGAAAAAGTTGGACAGAGAATGGCGCGCGACGCCGAACGAAATCGAGAAAGCGCGTCTTTTTGCTCTTGATTTGATTAGTGGTGGTGATCCTCAGTGTGCGCACAAGGAGGATGGAGATGGAGCCACGGATAACTACAAAGTGATGTTATTTTGTGGCGCATCCAGTGGGGTGCAGGGCACCTCGGTGAGAAGGTGCAGGTATTTTGATTGGAGTGCATACATTTTCGGTGGGGAAGTGGAGTAGCCTTTTGATGAGGCTCTAAGGTTTATATCGGATGATGTCTTGCCGTCTTAGGGGAGCTGGATCAGAAGTCTGTAAGGAAGGATAAAGTGAAGATATCAGATTACCCTCCATGGGTTGGGGGGGAGGGAGGTGGATTGTGGGTCCAGCCCATCTGAATGAGTCCAAGCAACTGGAGAGTCTAAGTCCAGTAAAACCAGCCCAAATCGGTTGGAGGTCATATGGAGGTCCAATGTGACGGTTGAAACGCTCGGATTTTATCTAGAACTATTTGAGAGTCTTTATATTTTTATTTTCTTAGTTTAGATTAGAAGAATGATGAGGTATTAGGGTGAGGTGTATCTCCACCACCTCCTTCCCTGGTCTATAAAAAGGAGGGTAAGGTGCTTAGATTTTTTACGCGTATTGTGTTGTGGGTTTGAGGAGCAGAGTGCTGTGATGCGGCGATTGAGAGGCAGGACGAGAGAGATTGTGAGAGAGGGTGTGAGTTGAGCGATGAGTCTCCTCAGTTGTAACCATTCGTTCGATAGTGGGATTGTTGATTTCTCTCCAGGGGAACGTAGTGTACGTGGCCGAACCCACGTAAATTTTATTGTCTTTTGTGTGTGTGTGATCCGTGATGATTAGTTTTGAGCACAACAATTATGACACAGAAGTTGCTCGGCCATCTAAGACCAAGGCTGCTTGGGCGTGGAATATACACAATGGTTTTTAGAAACATTCCTTGCTCCAGGGTTTCGAATTTGAAAGCTAAAAACTATTGCAAAAAGGTTCATCAAAGAGGTAGGTAGAGAATTATCAATAAGTAGCCTATGTACTACAATCAAGTTCTGTTACTAGAAGGTGAAACTCATTCCAGTATAAACAAACAATGATTAGTATGCATTTTTAAGGTAATGCTTAGAGAATTTTGGTGTAGAATGATGCAATTTTTACTAGCCCCCCAAAAAGAAGTGATGCTATTTTTTTTTGTCTTTAGGGGTCATTTGGCCGCCGATAACATCGGAGGATAAGTTTTGGCTGCCGGATAATATCGGAGGATAAGTTTTAGAGAAATGATAACTTTTAGAGGGGATAACTTTTAATTTTATTTTTACTTTTAGAATGAGGGATAAGGGTGGAGATAAGGAAAAAAAAAATATAGAGAGAAAACAAAATGTAAAATATCTAGATATTAAAAAGAGAGATGATACTAAGAAAGATCTATAGAGATTGATATTAAAATATATTTTTTAATATCTAAATAGGTTTATATTTTATGTGTGGTATATAGTTTTCTTCGTATCCCCCACCTTATCTTCCTGGATAACTTTAATTAGGGTAAGGGTCAACCATAAATTATCCGCTGCTATCCTCCCGCTGGAGATAAAAAGTTATCCGGAGAGAAAAAGAAAAGTTATCGGGCACGGTTTTACCCTCCTCAACGCCGAATAAAAAAGTATCCGAAAAAAAGTTATCCGCCTCCCTTATTCTCCAGCCCCAACAGGCTCTTATTTCAACCAAAAACTCTAATATTGTGCCAAATTATTATCACACCCCTCCTGAAAACCCCAAAAAAAAACTTAACACCCTGATTTGACAATTAAATCTTTTTTTCTTTTTTTCAATTTTACCCCTCCTCTCCAACCTCTAAATTGCATTCACCCCCCCTCCCCTCTCTCTCTCTTGCCAGTTTGTTCATAATTTTTTTAGTTTGCATTTTTTTTTTCATTATTTTTTTTATTTTGGATAAATTAATGTTTTTATTATATATTGAATGTCTTATTATTTTTTAATTTAGCTTTTGAGAATCCTATTTCTAAAAAAATTTAAAAACTATCCAAATAAGGATCAAAATTATATAGATTTTTTATTTTGATATATTTTTTTATACGTTTTTTAAAATTTAAAAATAAAATTTTAAATAATTTTTTCATAAATACCGAAAAGATGATATTTTAAAAAACAATTGTGTACTGTAAATTTTTTACAAAATAATGAATCCCAAAATCTAAAATTAAAAAATAAATAAAATATGACAAAGATAGCAAAACCGGTAGTGATCCAAAAAAAATATAAAATAACAAGTTACAAATATAGTATTTTGAAAAGTTCGCTCCCCAATTTATAAATTTAATCCAAAAAACTAATACATAAACAAAATAAAAACACTCAAAGCGAAAAAATTTTAAATTGTCATTGAGACGATATTTCAAAAATAAAAAAAATTAAATAAAAAATTAAACAAAACTGAAAAACAACTAAGAAAAGAAAAACAAATAAAACAAATAAGAAATAAAAAAGTACAAAATAAAAAAAAAAACTGATAAAAAAATAAATAAAAAAAATAAACTATTGAAAAAAAAACATAAAATTTAAAGGAAAAAAAAATGAGAACAAAAAAAGAAGAAAAAAGAAAAAACGAGATGAGATGATAGAGAAAGAAAAAGAAAAGAGAGAGAGAGTATGTTTTTCTTTAAAGTGATTTTATATATTTTTTGATAAATATTTTAGAAGTGTATGTTTTTAATTCTTTTGTTTTATTTTTGATAATTTATAAAAAAAAATGATCAAATTGTATAATTTTTTTGATTTCAAATTTTAATTTTTATATAAGGTTTTGAACCTAAAATAAT
>CM018916.1:5360618-5365618 GCA_009663005.1 Actinidia chinensis
CTCCATCGTCGGAGGAAACCGATATCGAACTGTGATCTTGTTTGATGGGCCTCGTCTATCCACACACTACGCCCAAGACCCCTCCTTCTTGGGGGTTAAGAGTGCGGGCACTACACAGGACTGAGACTCTCTCGAATGTGTCCTTTGGCCAGTAATCTTCAACCTGGCGTCGTAGCTCTTCATGCTCTTTCTTTTTGGCCTCATCGATAATTGGAACGATTTGGTAAGGTCAGCTCCCTAAACTAAATCATATGGTGCTGGATGTTCACCCAAAGGCGGCAACTCCGATGGTAAACTCCTTTGGAAATACCCCACTGAACTCCTCTATTAAGTCCCGCACATTGTCCGAAACCCCTCCCCATTTTGTTTTTGCTCCTTAAACCACCAACAGATAATTATGCCAACTTTCACAAACCATCTCCCCACAAAATGTTGCATAGTTAGTAGGGAGGGTTTTTGCTCATTACCTGTTCGGACGCTCCTCTTACCTCGGACTACAACACACCACCCTCACATTTTAAAACACAAATCTGTACATTTTTCATTCACTCGCTTCATGTTGTACAGCCCTATCAAGCTTCCCACGACCTCCCCAATAGAATATGACATTCCTTACATCCATCTCAACAACATTACAACACCATATTTTAATCTTTATAATTAGAACATATTTATATAATGAAACTACAAACGCTTAAGAACAATTATCTTTTTTTTTCAATCAATTGTAAGTCCAGGTCAGTTTATAGGGGCTGGAAATGTTTTTCCTCGCCAACTGAATTGGACTACTAATTGTAGTCCAAACGCCGTTTTAAAAATAAAAAATCGACCTAAGTTGGCCCTAATTTAGTTTAACTATTTAATTTTAATCGTAAGTTGTACTTATAGAGGTCGTGTTTTGAGTTCTTGCAGGTTAATGATGGAAAAAGGCAAAAGTGGCAAAAATAACATTAGAGTTCTAACTCCCCTTACTTACAGTTCGAAAAGTGCGAGAGCTAAAAAGTGGAAAATTCGCTCGTTAATTTGGCCATAATTTTGAGACTCCGATGTCCGATTGATGCTGATGTTTGCCGGCTTGAAAAAAGCTTTAAAAGTTACAATGTTTTGTTCTCTAATAGGCATTGGCTATTCGATCTCAAAAGTAGTCAAAATAGAGATACAACGACGGGACCCGTTAATAAAGTTTTGGAAGTTTTGCTAATTCTACTAGGTAGTCTAATTTTGTGTTGCTTATAATATTTCTTTATCTCTAAGACGAAATGTGCTGTAGAGAGGCTTTAGTTATGTTGTAAAAAGATGCTTTAGTTTAGGTTTCTTTCAGCCTTTTAGTTTTAGATTTTCCGATATTCTTAGATTTTTAATTTTTATAACAAATTGTAATTATTTTATCAAGTCCAAGTCAATTTTTTTCCATAACCGTACTATTTTTATTTGTATTACATGCTTTTCTAGCCATGCTTGGCTAGTTTTTTTTTTTTCCAACTTGGAAATTTGATGTGAAGGGTTGATTTTGGGGATCAGAATGAACACTAGAGTATTTTAATATCACCGATTTTATTTTCCTTGATTTTTCTCCTTCTTCTTTCTTCTTTTTCTTTCAGATACTTTCGAAAACTTGAACGTCCTATTATGTTCGATAAACATTCTTGTTAACGGATCGATGATGCACTACCATGGATAAAACAATCCAGATTTATTTACTTTCAAAAACTTGGGAGTTCCCTATTATGTTCGATAACATCTTTGTGATCGAATCGATGATGGCAACGGCCTTGATTATAAAACATCAATTTATCTAAGTAACGTTTATATATGAAATTGCTGGCTTAGTAATATTCGCTGCCTTGTAACGTTTTGCGTGAGTTGGGTTCATATTATATTTGTTGGCCGAATTGAAGATTGGAAAGAACAATTATTTTTAAAAGCTAAATCTTCCGAATCCGAGACCCATTATGTGTCGAACGATTTGAGTTATATAAGCCTCTATTGGGATTCCGAGAAACCTAATTGATTGGATCAATTGATTTCGAGTTGTTTTTAAAATTAATTTAAATTAACGTTTTAATTATTTTTCTTAATTTAGATTTAGTTTAGTAAATCAAACCTAAACATACGAATTTTTATTTTTTTTTTTCTTTTCTTTTAAGTTCAATTCAATAATTTCTAGTTATCCGGTTAGTATAGTTGTGAGTTGATACTACAGCTTATATTTAGCTAGGTCCCTTGGGAGAGAACGATATAGGTTATTGGTTTATTACTACTTCGCGACCCGTACCTTTCGGTAAGAATTCACTTCTGTGAGGCGAATCACCAACCCCAACTTTTCGAATCGTTTCCTCAGAGATCCATTCTCACAGCTTCCAGAATCATCACAAACTTGCATATCTTGGCCCCAACCTTACACTTGGATTTGAAAGATATTATTCCTCAACCACCCATCGCCACTAATTTCGCGGGGAGTAAGGGCAATCCTACGAACCACGAATAATGGTCCATCGTCTCCGTCACATGTCCTCTTCCATAACTTCTTCATCAGCTTGCTCATCACGAGATCCTCCAAGGCGCTCAGTTCCACTCTAAACCATCCCTTCGTTTTCAATGAACAACCCTTTTTGCATAGTAGGTTCTTACAATCTGCAAACCTGGCTTGGTTCCTCCCCACACTTAAAATAGCTCCCTGGCATTGCTAGCATGGGTTTAACCGGGTTTTTAGTGTCATTGGTTTTTAGCCACCCCCCAATTGCGCTCACCTCGTACATTCTCCTTGTTGGCCGCCCCCGACACATATTCTATGTCTAGGGCAGGAACAACTAGAACGCCGCTTTGGCTTGCCTCTGAAGCTGTATTGCCTTTTGATACATATTCGAAACTGAGTACAAATCGACATGTTCAAAGTGTCCGGTATTAGGTCTAACAACCCTTCAATTACCTCAAAACCAACTGGTCGTCATCTGCCCGTAATTACGCGCCATCCAGCTGATAAAACTCGGTTTGTATACTTATCTACGATTCTCGTCCCTGCCTCAGATTCCTGGAACCCCTCTGATACAATACCCGCGATAGTTATGGGGAAGAAAAGTCTCACGAGAATGCTTTCTTCTCAGTCTGTCCCCAAGACTCGATCTTCCTTCATTCTCATCCGCGCATGGTTCACACCTTCAATTGCTGCCACCGCAACGGCCGCAGCTCTTCACAAAAACGGTCGCAACAAGGGGGACCCGTGTGTTCTCTGGGACCTATTTGAACTCCAACCTCCTCAACGGCAAATAATCACCATCGAGGAAGTCCTCTGCTTTCAATCCTCCTGAAACTCTGGGTTCAATTTTTAGCCCTGGTTCCCCACCGATTCTAAATATTTTACGAGCCTCTCGCCCTTCACTCTACGCCGGTATCGTGGTTTGCCCCCCGCCTGCCGCTTCTGGTTGCCTTCTCTGCGATGGGGTTTTCTTCCTCATCGCTTGACAATCATCTTCTTCTCCTTCTTCCGCAACACGCGGATTTTGGTGACTATCTCTGTTGTGTTGCTGTTGCTACTGCTATAGTCTGGACCTGCATGGTGGCCACACTATCAGTTGATTGGACTGCATAATTTGTAGTCCAGCGCCGTTAAAAAAAACCGACCTAAGTTGGCCCTAAATTAGTTAATTACGTCTTTTATTGTATTTCCCTAACTTATAATCATGTCTGAGTTCACTTGCGGTTAATGTGAGAAAAAGGCAAGTGGCAAAAAATCACTAATAGTTCGACTCCCTTGCTTACAGTTCGAAAAGTGTTGATAGCTGAAAGTAGAGAATCCAATCTCGGTAATTTTGGCCATACATTTTTTCTCCATGTCCTATTGGGCTGATTTTTGACGCTTGGACAAGAAAAATTTAAAGGGCTACAATTTCCGTCCTCTAATATGTATTGGCTGATTCGATCTCTAAATAGTCAAAATAGAGATACAACGTACGTGGACAGATTAGGAAGTTTTGAAGTTTCCTAATCTTATTAAGATTCTAATTTGTGTTTGCTATAAATACTTCCTTATCTCTATGCATGCTTATATGCTTTAGATATACTTTGTTTTAGGTTTCTTCACCTTTTTTTGTTTAGATTTATATTATTCTAGGTTTATTTTAATTTTGTAAAAATTTTGAATATTTTATCAATTCAATTTCATTTTTCATACCGTAATATCTTTCGATTTTTATTTATATGCTTGGCGATTTTTTACAACTTGAAATTGATTGTGAAGGTTGATTGGGATCAAGATGAACATTGAGGTAATTTTAATATCACCGATTTTATTTCTTAATTTTTCTCCTTCTTTCTTCTTTTCGTTTAGATACTTTTAAAATTGGGAGTCCTATTATGTTCGATAAATATTTCTTGTTTATTCGGATCGATGATGCCTAACCATGATTAAAACAACCATATTTATTTAACTTTCGAAAACGTGAGAGTCCTATAATGTTCGATAACAATCTTTTGATGCGAATTGATGATGCACGGCCTGATTTTACAATCAAGTTTTTCTAAGTAACGTTTATATATGAATTTGCTGGCTCAGTATATACGCGCCTTGTAACGTTTTATGCATAGTTGGGTTCATTATATTTGTTGGCACAATTGAAGATTGAAGAATCATTGTTTTTAAAAGCTAAACCTTTCGATCCGAGACCCACGATGGTCGAAGGATTTGGATAGTTATAAGAAGGCCTCCATTGGGAATTCCCGAAAACCTAATTGTTGGATCATTGATTTCGAGTTTGTTTTTAATTAAAGTTTAAATTAACTTTTATTGCTTTCCCTTAATTTAGATTTTCCTTTAAAGTAATTAAATCCACACAAAAAATAATTTTTATTTTTTATTTTTTATTGTTTATATTTTTTTAGATTCATTCATTACTTTCTAGTTGATCCGAGTTAATATAGTGTGAGTTGAAGTGCACAACTATATTTAGCTAGGGTCCCTTTGGACGAGAACGAACCGATTATCGGTTTATTACTACTTCGCG
>CM018916.1:5468118-5473118 GCA_009663005.1 Actinidia chinensis
AGTGAGGAATAAGAAGAGGACGTGACGACGAAAAGAAGGCACTTCTCACAAAAACGATGCAAAAAGATTTTGAGAAAGAAGAAAACATTCAAATAGGAAGCAAACTCCTTACGGCGAACACAAGTAAAAAGGATCCTTCAACTTGCTCTTGATTGCCACAAAGCCTGGACACTAAAATCAGATTTTTCCCCGCCTTAAGAAGGAAGGAAATAAATTCAAATAAAAGCCTTTAAGGTGACTTGGGATGATTCAGAAGGAAGCGAATCAAAACAAGAAAAGGAAGAGCGAAAATGAGATGGCTAATTTTTTGCCTCATGGCAAAAGGAAGATGATGTAAGTCTTTTAATATTGATGATGAATAACCTTCCTATAAGAACTTCAAGATGTCTATGATGAGTTATGTGAAAATACTATAAAACTATATGCAAATACATAACTCTTAAAAAGAAGAAACTGAATTTTTAATTTATAGTTACTTTTGAAAAATAAAAATAAATTTTACTCAAAATAATATAATCTCACCTCAAGATCAAGTCGACAATATTCTAGAAGAAGAAAATAACAGGCTAAAAGAAAACCATTAAAACTTAAACAAACCTAGCAAAATTTGTATTGGCAAGAAACTTAGATAAGCTACTTGGAATACAAAGATGTGTCTTTAAAACAAGGAAGATTTGGATTGCTCCTAAGAATAAACAAAAATTTTATAAAATTTCTTTGATAAAGATCTTCCTTCAATTTTTCATTCACTCTTATAAGTCATATGGAAGAAATGGACATATTATAGATGCTTTTAAAAATCCTATGAATAAAGCTATTCACAGAGATAAATTTAAGGGATCAAATTTTTTAAAAATATTAACATTGGAACACTCCATAAAACTTTAGGTCCTAAACAAATAATGTACTTAAAACTGACTCTTCACGGACCAAGAAATTTGGTACCCGCAAAAGATTTTATTTGATGTATTTGTAGGTATGCCTTAAGTCATATGGGAGCTCGGATAAATGGTTTAAGATAGCGCTTACTCAAGACATATGACGTGAGACAAATCCAAGCTTGCATCTTTCATACCCAAGGATGCGGAGGATTTGGGCACATGTGGTGATAATTCAAAAGAGGTAAAAATGATTGGAGTTGGAAATATTAACAATTATCTTCTCGTTGCTTGAAAATGTTTACTGTGATGGCCTTAAGCATAATCTTAATAAAGTATAAGTCAATTATGTGATAAAAATTATAGGTTAGATTGATAAAAATCAATGCATAGTTACGCATGCTCTTAATGATAAATCTTATTTAGTGCATCTAAACATGAAAATGTATACATCTTTGACTTTGATAGTCTAGTTAGTCAAGAGGCAAATGTCTTGCTGTTATAATAAAAATAGCTGGTCTATGCATCGAAGATTAGGACATGATAGCTGGATTATTTCATAAATTGAATAAGCATGATTTTCGTTCAAAGGTTTACCTAAAACAAGTTTGTGAAAGATAAATTTGTGCATGCATGTCACAGGGAAGCACCATAAAATATTTTTTTCAAAGAAAGAAATATATTTCCACATCTAGACCACTTCAAAATGACTGCATATGATTTGTTTGGTCCAGTAGGGTTGCAAGTATTGGTGAAAAATTTTACGGCATTTGTAATTGTGATGATTTTTCACGTTTTTACATGGGTATTATTCCTCACTCACAAAATGAAGCACACATTGCATTTGATAACATGTTATAAAAAAGCACAAAATAAAATAGGTTGCACTATCACTAATATTAGTAGTGATTGTAGAGGTAGAGGATTTGATAATTAAGATATTGAAAAATATTGCGATGCTTAACGGTTTTTCCACAACTCTCTGCACCTAGAAAACCTCAACAAAAGGGAGTTGTTGAACGTAAAAATAGATCTCTTCAAGAAATGGTAGAACCCATGTTAAATGAACATAATTTCCTAGTTAATTTTTGGGCCTGAAGCTGGTAAATCACAGCTTGTATATTATAAATCAGTGTAGTCATTAGATCAAAACTTGAAAAAAGCTCCTTACGAGCTTTGGAAAGGAAGAACACCAATATTGGTTATTTCAAAGGATTTGGTTGTAAAATGCTTTATTTCTAAATGACAAAGATAATTGGGAAAATTTGATGTAATCTGATAAAGGCATATTTCTGGATATTCTACTAATAGCCCCAAGCTTATAGAGTCTATAACAAAAGACTTTAACTATTGAAGAATCTAACATGTTGCCATGATGAAGTGATTCTTCAAACTAAGAACATTGAGATAATGATGATGATATTAATGTACAGGAAAATAATGATAATAATATTAATTCACCAAAGATCAAATCTCTCCAAGGACCTAATGAAGAAGAAAGTATGAAAAAGCATCTCTCTTTGAACAAAGATCAACAATTTCCAAATCTTGGGAGAATTGTTAACAGATCACCATATTGATCAATTCTAGGTGACCCTCACAAGGTGTAAATCACAGGTCTTACTTAGAAATGTGTGTAATAACATGACTTTTGTATCAGAAATTTGAACCTAAGAATATGAAGAAGCTGAAATTGATGAGTTTGGTTAATGGCCACGGAAGAAGAACTTAACCAATTTGAAGGAATAATGTTTGGCATTGGTTCCTAGACCCAAACATCAATCAATTGTGAAAACAAATAGATTTTCGTAACAAAAAAGGATGAAAATGGCATATCATTAGAAATAAAGCTAGATTAGTAGCCCAAGGCTTCAACCAAGAAGAAGGTATGAATATGATGAAAAAACCTTGCCGTAGCTCGACTTGAGTATAAGAATGCTATAGCTTTTGCGTCTATAAAGATTTAAATTATTTCAAATGGATGTCAAAATGCATTTTTTAAATGGTCTCATTCTAAGAAGTTATGTTGAACCACCACCTGTTTTGAAAATCACGAATTTCAAAATCATGTTTTCAATTGACCAAAGCTTTGTATGGTTAAACAAGCCCCAAGAAGCATGGTATGAAAAGACTAAGAGAGATTTATTTTGGAAAAAAAGTTTTAGAAGAGAGAAACAATTGACACTACCTTATTTACCAAAATCAAAAAATGATAATTACTTATTGTGCAAATTATGTTGATGATATCATTTTTGGATCAACAAAATGAGAATATGTGTAGGAATTTTCAAAATTATGAAAAAGAATTTGAAATGAGATGATGGTGAAACTAAATCTTCTGGGTCTTCCCCCCAATTAAGCAAACTACAAATGGAATCTTTATCAACCAATCTAAAATATATAAAAGATCTTCTCAAGAAAATTGGGATAGAAAAAAATCAAAAATTTATGCAAACACAATGAATTCAACAACTAAACTCGATAAAGATGAAAATGGAAAAAAAGTTGATATTAAACAATATAGAGGAATGATTGGTAGTTTACTATATTTAACGGCTAGTAGGCCAGATATCATGTTAGGTATGCCTTAGGTGCTCGTTCAATAATGTCCAAAAGAATCACATTAATTGCCGTAAAAGAATTTTTCGATATTTACTTGCAACAATAGATCTAGGTTTATGGTTCCTAAATTCACTTCATGGATGTAGTAAGTATTCAGATGCAGATTTTGCAGGGTGCAAAATTGAGCGTAAAAGTAAAGTGGGACGTGTCACTTTCCTAGGACACCACTTGTTTCTTGGTTAGCAAGAAACAAAAATTCCGTTGCTCTTTCCACTGCTGAAGTAGAATATATTGCTGTAGGCAGTTGTTGTGCTCAAGTTCTTTATATTGAAGCAACACTGAAGATTTTTAAATTAAAGTTGATCACATACCTATTAGATGTGAAATAATAGTGCTTAAATATCTAAAAATCCTATTTTTCACTCACGAACAAAACAGATTGAAATTAGACATCACTTTATCGGACCATGTTCCAAAAAGGAGATGTAGAACTAGAGTTTATAAGTACTAATTTTAATGCTGAAATTTCACAAAATCACTTCAAGGGGACCGTTTTCTGCACCATTCGTTCGAGAACTTGGATATGTAGACCTACAGATATGGCATAATATTTCAATATTTTTTTATGTACAAATAATTTACTGTTCTAAATCAAAGACTTGTTTAAGCTTCTGGCGAGAAATCTAAAGATTTTTCTGCACTTCAAGCAAGCGACTCTCCTGTGCTCCCGAAGACGGTTAGTGTCATCTCCAGTTCGGAATATTTTCTTTCCCAAGTCATTTGCATAGGGAATCTACAAGTTTCTTCAGCTCTTTATCTCCTGTGAAGACCTCTATTCCTTCGTTTGCAACTCAAAAATTGAGTCCTTAGCTCTTAAACTCCATCCTCGAAACTTGCCAGACGTCGAGCCATATTTGAAACAGAAGAAGCCACACTGAATACTGAGTGCCATATAGTCACATGGCTTCGAATCAGTTCTATCGCCAATAACTTTTCATCTGGTGGAGTAATGATCCCTCTAGCTACTGATGCAGCAAACTGCATCACCAGCATCATAGGAGCATTAGTATGAGGGATCTTTTTTCAGATAAGATGATGAATGCCGAGTTTCTGGTTATACATTAGGCACAAACATTCAGATCCAAATTTTTGAAGAAGAAGCATTTTTGAAAAATAAAGGAAAGAATGGTATAAGTTAAATGAAATTGTTTCAAAAAAAAAAAACCAGAAAGAGAAAGAAGAAGGAGAAAACTATTTTGGGATTAGGGAAAGAGATTTTTCGGACAAAAATATGGTCTCAAAGTCGTTTTCTGAGCACAGCCGCACCTACCACTGACAAATAATCTTAAATTGCAATGTTTTTTTTTATTTTGTAATTTTTGTCTAGATCACATGTGTCATCACATCGTCACTCGCACTCTTCCCTGTCAAATTCATCTATATATGCATTTCTCTTCTCTCTTGCCAAGCACATATTTTCTGCTCTCAATCCGTCATACTCTGAAAGCTAATCTTTTCTTCTAGTTTCCGCACATCACTTCTTAAGAGAAAAGATGTAGC
>CM018916.1:5540618-5543118 GCA_009663005.1 Actinidia chinensis
ACGTTATCAAACCCGACATAAGGAACGGAGGTCATTGGTGTATAATGTATGTTTCAAGGAATTTATGTGACTCGGATATAGTCAAAACTACAAGTACAAGCATGAATTGTGAACAAGTTATTGCGAAAATTAAATATTTTATCTTTTTCACGCTATGTATGTTATATGCATTCCTACATTGTATTTTTATGTTTTGATATGTATGAAAACCTATACTAGAGCTATGGTTATACGCTAAGGAAATGTGCTTAGGAATATGTTTTGACAATATTCAGGTGATAAAGGAAAACAAGGAGTAAAAATATAGAACCATGTTATGTACTAAGAATAACGAAGTTATGTAGTATAGTCCGGATTAGGAAGTCCAATGGCTTTTGATATGTAATGTATTGGAAGGATGTATGAATGTTAAGACCAGGTACGTCTCTCGACCGTCTGGACATGTATTTCAAAGTGAATGAATTTAATATTGAGTTTTATTGGACTCTAAACTAAATTTATATGTGTCGCTCCGCACACGAAAAGTTTTTAAAGAAAAGAAATTAAAAAAGTTTAAAGAAAAATTTTACGAAGGAAAAAAAATAAATCAGAGTGAGATGCTCGATGACGCGCGGCACCAAGTGGGCGTGGGAGGGTCGTTACAGAATTGGTTCAGAGCCCCAATGGGTCAGAAACGTGTACTGTGTAGCATGTATGATGAAAATATTATAGATAATATAAATTTCAAGTCTAAAGTGTGTAAGTTATATTTTTAGTATTAGAGTGCGCCGTCGAAAGCGTCGTTTAGATGAACACAAAAAGTTTCTAAAAAATTTCGAGGAACGAAATTTTTATAAGGAGGGAAAGAATGTAAACCATCCCGAATTTTAAAAATAGGTAATTAAAAAATTAGATATAAAATAGATTACAATAAATACGAAACATTATAATAGATGTTAATTATGTAAAATTTATTAAATTTTGTATTCTAAGTATTAAGTAGAAATATAAAGAATTTTGGGGTTAAATTGAAAGATTAGTAATTTGGGTTTTGTTGAAAAATAAAAAGGACATTTAAATTGAGGATGATATAATGTAATTAGAGTGGAGGGGCTGAAGGTAATGTGGCCCGCCGAAAGATTCGGCGAAAGAGGCGCCGAAAGGAAAAGGAAAATGGAAACGGAAAAGGAAAAGAAAAAGAAAAAGAAAAGAAAAAATAATAAAATAATATATAATAAATAATAATATTTATTATATCTAAATATTACGTTAAAATCTATAAATAGGGGAGGAAAGAATCTCGGATGAAGGAAGAGAAGAGGGAAGAAAGAGGAGAGAGAGAGAGAGAGAAAGAAATGGGAGAAATATATGGTGGGTAAGTTTGATCTGAAAGTAGGGGTGCAGATCAACGGGAGATGATGTCAGATCAATAAGTGAATTTTAGTATGATGCTCAGGAAGCAGATCTTATATCTATGGTTGTTAATTGTCAATTTGAGAATCGATCCGATTAGCTAAGGACAAGACGAGCGAGTTTAACACAATACCCAAGCAAGCAAAGTAAGTAACCTAATCTCTAAGATAGAGTAAATTACTTTTTGATGCTATGAGATATGCATGAAATAGGTTATGCTATGCAAAATCAAATCCATGGAATAAATATGAATCGTTTGAAAAGATTTTTATATGTATATGCCTATGTACCATCAGTTTCTACCTTCCGGGAAGATATTCGGCCGGCCTACCCCGACTCAAGGGGGGGTGGAAAATCACGTTATCAAACCCGACTAAGGACGGGAGGTCATAGTGCATAATGTATGTTTCAAGAATTATGTTGACTCGGATATAGTCCAAAAATACAAGTACAAGCATGAATTTTGAAAAAGTATTGAAAATATTAATGTTTGATCTTTCTTCACGCTATGTAGGTTATTTTTATGCATTACCCATGGTATTTTTATGTTTTGATATGTATGATAAACACCTATATTAGAGATTATGGTTATACGCTACGCAAATGTGCTTAGGAATATTGTTTTGACAATATTTCAGATGATAAAGGAAAGCAAGTGGAGTAAAATAGTAGAATCAGTTATGTATAAGACAAAAATTTCTTATAGTATAGTCCGGATTAGGAAGTCCGATGGGGGGGGGGCTTGCATATGTAAGGTATTAAGTATGTTTGAATGTTAACAGACAGGTACAGTCTCTCTACCGGCATGGGCATGTATTTTCAAATGATGAATTTAATATTGAGTTTTATTGACTTTAAAAATAAATATAATATTTCGCTTCCGCACACGAAAAATGTTTAAAGAAAAGAAATAAAAGTTTTAAAGAAAAATTTTTACGAAAGAAAAATCAGAGTGACGAGCCGATGCCGCGCGGACCAAGTGGGCGACGGGAGGGTCGTTACATGATGGAACAACTGTGTCAATGCATGTCTGATCTGCCCAACGTATTCCTGTTTTCATCTCCTTCCGTGTCCTTCATCCATGGTTTTCTGGGCGTTAATCCGCATC
>CM018916.1:5565618-5568118 GCA_009663005.1 Actinidia chinensis
GAGGGAAGGAGGGCTCCGTCTTCAACTCTCGGCCACCTCCTCTGACAGAAATGTCAGAGCATCTCTCTCTCTTTCCCTCTCTCTTCTCTTCGCCGTGTATCTTCTTCTATTGTCCCATTCTATTAACATCTAGAAGGTGGGCTTGGGATTGTGGTAACAACTTGGGATTCTTCATGGGTTGGGCCTCCAATTGGACTGGATCCTTGGGCCTTCAATTGGGCTGGATCCAACAATCTCCCCCTCCAGCCAATTGGAGGGTAATTTGATCCAGCTCCCCGTAAGATCTTGCAAGACTTGCACCGAGATACGTTACCCCTCTTTAATGGGCAACTCCACTTCCCAACGAGTGAACTGCACTTCCAAACTGAAGTGCCTGCCACCTTCCACTGGGCTCTGCGCCCCCTCACCGGGGTGCGCTGCAAAGTACGTGCTTGCAAAGTGGTCGTGACTCCATCTCTCCTCCCTTGTGTGCCACCAATAGGAGATTACCATCACGTATCTCAAGCGGGAAAGAGACTCGTTTCGGCGGACGTCGGGCCTAGTCGTTGTGTATCGGACTCTGTCTCTCTCCTCGAGCTCTTCATGGAAATCCTGCCAGCGGTTGCACATTCTCGTGTCTGGCCAGACTTTAGCACGTATCCCAAAGCATCTCCTTCGCTCCTGTTCCACTAGGGATCCTTCAAAGTACATCCATCCGGTACTATACGCTGGTTGCGTGCCTTGTGCAACGGTTGCTTCTTGTCCATCCATTGCTAATACCACTGAACCTATGTCGGACAGCAGCTCTCCTGTGGACATTCGCCCTCAGTCGGTATAGCCTTCCAGTCTTTCTTCTCCTGGCAGCTTTCCTGTTTCCTTGGAAACTATGAGGTTCCTCCACTAGCTTAAAAGCTTCATCGCTTCAGACTCCTGCATCTCAAGAAACATGCTTACCCCGAGTCACCTTCATGGATCTCCATTTGCCATGCGAACGGACTGTCCTTTGCCACAATGCGTCGTTAGCCATCCGAACAGTCCTCGCAGTACATGGTAGAGCAACACCTCTTTGTCTCCTGCCACAAGTGGCGTAAGCAATTCCTGAATCAGAAATCAAATTGACTTCATCTTGCCGATGCTGCTAGGAGAACATCAATCTAATCCAACCGCCATCATTGCTGTTGTGCTGCCCTGAAGACTGATCTTGTGGCTTAGGTTCCTTGGACAATCTTCTTGTCCTCCTGGTCGCAATAAAAAGCACTTAAAGTGTGACCTCTGGATTTGCCTCCGCCATTATCTGCGGTATCTCTTCCTTAACCTCTTCTCCTGACTCTGTGACTCCTTCTGAGACCTCTTCTTGGCCTTTCTTTGACCTCTTCTAGGTCTCTGGAAATCGCTCGTTTGTTCCGCCACTGTAGTCCCCTCTGAAGCTTCAACACAAGCTCTCATTAAGGCTTTGTTCTGAGAGTCTTCTCCCGGGACATCTCCTCCAATTTTGTCCACAACCCACGAGCACTCGTATCACGGCCTACATGTAGGACACCCCGGTGCAATGCATTATATGGATCGCAACACTCATATCATCGTGCTACATGATGGAAAAATCGTGTCCATGCATTGTCTGATCTGCCCAATCGTCTTTCTGTTCCAATCGCATTCCTCATCCTAGGTTTTTCTGAGGCGTAATCCGCATCTGAAGCATGATCAGGGCTCTTCAAATTACTCCGCCTTCTGTTTCTCCAAAATTGAAAGCAAAATCTTTGAAAAACCGACCTCGCGGATGAATCCGGAATGCGAGAAAACTCAAAAGGGCTTTTCTTTTCAAAACAATCAGACACTTCTGGAACCAAATGAGTAAAATAAATCAGAAATTAAGGGACTAAATTGCAATTTTTCAAACTTTAGGGACCCAATCTGCTAATTAACAGAAAGCCAGGGGAAAAAGTGCAATTTATTGTTTCGGGCAACGGTCAATGGTTGACCGGTTCAACGATCGGTCAACGCGATTAACGGCTGGTCAACGCCGGGCAACGGCTGCGTCAAGCCGGCTGGGCTCGGTCAAAATGGGTCAAGGCTCTGGTCAATAGTCAATGCGGGCTGGTCATGCGGTCAACAGCTCTGGGGGTTGACCGCGTCGCGGATCGACTCGGCTTGGCTCAGGTCAACGGTCAGCGGCTCGACTCGACTTGGCTCCGGGTTTGGACCAGTCAAACGGCTGTTATGGTAATGACTGACATATGAAGAACAAGCGTGATGCATGGATATGAAACACCATGTCTTTTTCCTCCATCCAACACAAAAACAACATCATTACACTTTTTCCTTTTCCTTTTCTCTTGTTCCTTTTTTTCAAAAGGTTTCATGATGATGTCTCCCCCAAATTCTCTAAAGGACAGATGCAAGAGCGCGAGGCGCGGTGCGAGCGTGGGGGCGCGCGTGGGGGCGCGTGGGGGCGTGGAAGGCACTCGTCTTCTTCCTCTGCGAGCGTGGGGTGCTGGTCTGAAGCGCCGAAACTTCAGGCGGC
>CM018916.1:5573118-5575618 GCA_009663005.1 Actinidia chinensis
TTCATACAATTAGTATATTATTGAAATTAATGATTGCTCTGCGTTTGTTTGGAGCAAACGTAGGCTATATACTCTTGTTAGTTGTTTTTTATTTTATTTTGAGACATTCTAAAAAGATTGTTCGTTTTGAAAACTCAAAAAAGAAAAGTTTGTAACTTTCCAATGTAAATTTAATCTTAATTACACGTTATTGATGAGATATAATGTACATTTATAGGAAACAACTTATATTTCTTGCCCAACAGAATGAGAGCCTTATATGGAGTAGGTAAGAAATCCTAACATGATAAAACCCAATCAATATATTTGATAGATATCAGTTAAGTCATATGTGTCACATTATGTGGGCTATAATTTATCTTATATTCTCACATTTAGCTCATATAATAACTTTTCATATTAAGTTCAATAAGGTTAAACATAAGCGCGTGATAAATCCAATCCATCCTTTGATTTGGTCATCATCATAATAGCATAATTAAACAAGCAACCAATGAGAGTAATGGCGGTCGTATATTAAAAGTTGACATAGTCTCTTCCATGTACTACAATATTAGAAAACTGTTTAACATAGTCTATAAATTAGAAGTGTGTATAAATGGTCCAACATAATATCTTTTAATAAAAAACTATTCATGTTATCATTCATCCAATCTCATAAATATATATGTGATGAAAAAGAATAAACATCAAAAATATATTTAAACGAGATCTTAAATTGTCCAATAAACCAAAAGATTAACATTACGCAAAATTTAAAAACAATAAATAACTATTATGGGTACGATTAAGACCCATTTGTAACATGAATTATTAAATGTTTTGGCGGTGGGTGGTGGTAACCCTTTAGTTAATGAGTATGCAATCATAAGCTCTGTGCGTGTGTGATTAGTGCTCTATAGACACCTATGTTTCTGAACTTCCTGCTTACAGCAAAGTATTTTAAGTCTATGTGTTAGGCCCCTAGAATACTTGTCATTCTGGAGAAAAACACAGCGCGGTGTTATCACAATAAATCTTAGTGACTGCATAGAGTCGACAAACTCCAAATCATGAGATAAAATTCTTGCTGCAATATTAAATCCATGAATTGGACCTCAAAGCATGCCCACCCAAATTCAACTCCATAGTAAATGAAGCTAGTGATACAGTGATAGTTTGTTTCACAGTTTCCTGAATTCGCTACATCCAACTAATAGGAACAGATAACCAAAAATGGACTTTTTACTATCAACACATCCAGCGAAATCCGAATCGAAATAACCAATCACCTCTAGATGATAAGATTTCTTAAATGTGAGCATATAGTCCTTCGTTCCTTTGCAAGTACCTCGTCACTTTCTTAGCAACTTTCTAGTGATCCATTCCAGGATTGATTTGGTATCTTCCTAATATACTAACAGCAAAACTAATGTCTGACCTAGTGCAATGTTTGGGCCTACCATTAAAGCTTCAGTGCAGCAAAAAGCATAAAGAATCCTTTCGATTTCTTTATGTCCAATTCTTTTATGGCATTGATATGCTGGAACTTATCTCCTTTTGAATTGGAGCAACACTAGCGGAACAATTCTCCCTATTAAACCTATCTAGAACTCTCTTTTGATTTTGTAAGCTTCTGAGAAAACCCTAACAATCTACCCCTGCCCGATTCAGATATTTCAATTCTTAGTCTCCCACAATCTCATTCAAAAGTTCTTATAGAGAAATTTCTTGTGGTGGTTGCAATAATCCAAGACACTACTCGCAAGCAAAATATCCTCAACATACAGAATCCAAAAATATAAACTTACTCCCACTAATCTTAGATAATACACCGATCACAGTGTTGTTCTTAAAACCAAAGGAAGTAATAGTATAATTAAACTTAAGATACCATTGTCGGGAAGCTTGTTTAAGTCCATATATTGGTTTCTTAAGTTTGCAAACCATGTGTTCCTTTTCTTTTACATAGAATCTTTCAGGTTGATCCATGTAAGCTTTTTCCTCTAAATTCTCATTCAGAAAAGTAATTTTCACATCTATTTGATGCAACTCTAAATCATAATGAGCTACTAAAGCCATAATGATTCTTAAAGAGTTCTTCTTTGATACAAGAGATAAGGTCTCTTTATAATCAATGCCTCATTTCCAAGTAAAACCTTTGATCACAAGTCCGCCTTTATATCGTTCAATATTGCCACTAGTGTTGAGTTTGGTCTTAAAGACCCACTTGCAACCAGCTTTCTTATATCATTCATGCAATTCAACAAAATCCTAGACTTGGTTTTGGTTCATTGATTTCAATTCCTAATTTATGGCATCAAATTATTTATTAGAATTATTGCTTTTCTTATGGCTTGAGAAAATGAAAATGCATCTTTATGTGTCCCTATATCAAAGTTGTTAATCTGAGATTTAATCAAGTGTTTCTTTGATGGTTCTTCTTTTGATGTTAACAAAATATGCATTTTGATGATAACAAAATGAGATAATCTTTATTTATAATATGTGCTTAATTGTT
>CM018916.1:5583118-5588118 GCA_009663005.1 Actinidia chinensis
GACAATGAAACCAAATTACGAGAAAGAGAAGGAACATAAAGTGCTTGAAATAAATCTAAATGATAGCCAGTATCTAAAAATAAACGAAAGGTTCCAATGGCTTCTACTGTATCTTTAACCTGATTCTCCATAAATATGAGTCTTTCATTTGGCTTTATAGTTTAGGTCGTAAAAAATCCCTGCATCGTATTTAAAACATGAACAATAGCACCCGAATCAATCCACCAAGTATTATAAGAAACTTTAGTAAGGTTTAATTTTAACATACAAAAGCTAAATGTTTACCTTTCTTTTCGAACCATGCTCTACGTTTAGAGTAATCTTTCTGATAATGCCCCGACTTTTTACAGAAATGACACTTATCATTTCCCTCCTTTTTATTAGCCTTGATATCCTTAGTAGGCTCATTAATCTTGAATGGAACTTATTTCTTGCCCTTTTCAGGTTTCTTCCATTTATTTTTAACTCATTGACTTACGTGATGAATAGAGTGATGTTCTTATTGCTTAAGTCTTGCCTCTTCTTGAACAAGCATATTAGCCAATTCATTTACATTTCACTTATCCATAATAGTGTTAACTCATTGACTTACGTGATGAATAGAGTGATGTTCTTATTGCTTAAGTCTTGCCTCTTCTTGAACAAGCATATTAGCCAATTCATTTACATTTCACATATCCATAATAGTGTTATAGTGAATTTGAAAAGGCCCATACTAAGGAGGCAAGTAGTTCAAGATAAATTGAACAAGAAATAAATCATCAACATTTATCCCTAAAATTTTTAATTTAGCAGCTAGATTTGTCATTTCAAGTATATGTCATGCATCCCACGTGTACCATCAAATTTCATACTAGTAAGATTAGCCATAAGTGTCCCTGCAAGGGACTTGTTAGCAGTACGAAAAGTTCTTCAACATTATTAAGGAACTTCATAGAATTATTAGTTGTTGGAAGTGTTGTTTTGATATTGCTCGCTATAGTCATTTGCATACACGTAATGCTAAGTCTGTTAGATCTGTTCCAAGCAGCAGACATAGCATTTTCATCCGTAGTGCTTGTAGCAGTAATAGCAGCAAAATTTTCAGTTTGGAGAGCACACCTAGGTGAAACTGAACTTGTTCATGCCAATCAGAAAAATTGATTCTATTAAGCATCGGAACAGACAAAGCATGCGAATGTAGTGAAATAGGAACTGAAGCTGCAATAAGATAAATGCTCACTATATCAATGTTTTGAGTAATTTATAATTAATCATGAGTTAGAATAAAATACATATTCTAATAAGCAATAAGTTGTATTATCATGATTCTCCTTTTGGTAGTAATCATGACAAACCATTTACTTTAACTATTATGGTGATACATTTTCATCTAATAAGACTAATTAATTCTGTATCTATAATTAGGTAGGTGCATCCAGTTTCATTCCCAATTATATACACCAATTATCTTATTTCAGTTAATGAACACTTTGAAAAGTGGTGCACTTTTGGGTCAGACCTAATATTTTTATGATCAAAAATGCGATTCGTAATGTCATTATTTTAATACTTGGGTAAGTGTATTAAATTCAATTATATAATTTGAGATCTATGGGTCATTCTAGTTGGGCCACTTTGGCGGCTGCCAAACTATGTCATAATATAGATGCCAAATTAAATAATGACTTTGCTTAGCCTTAACTTTTATACCTGTTACATTATGAGGTGTCACAATCTCAGAGGTGTAAACAATACGGTAATAAATAAAGTCTAAGACATAATTAATAAGATACATAGAATCATACAATTACTTGTGTGATTGTATGTCAGATTAATACTTCCTCTCCGTAAACAATTGTGAAGAGAACATGCAATATAGTCATAGTTTAAGAATAGTAAATCCCTGTTGTTAGGTTTTTAGATTGGCTAATTCTAAAAAAAACACTTTGGGTGTAATTTCAATAAATTAGGGTCGAGTCTCGAGCAATAGGAATGAACCGTGGTGTGGAAGAATGAAAATTAAAGCAAAATTAAAGCAAACGGTGTTTAAACCCATCTGTCGGGCGTTCGAACCACTAGGCGTTTGAACCCAACTGTCGGGCGTTCGAACCCACTTGGTGTTCGAACCCTATTCACAGAGTTTGACAGATTCAGGAGTTCTAAACCTATACGAGTTGGGATATTATCTACTTCAGAATTAATCTCGTGGAAGACTCTTGTTGCACTCTAGAATATATACATATCCGAGCCTCTCAAGCAAATATTTGTAAGCACCATTATTATACTATATACATATGTTCTTGAGAACGGGTGTGCGGTTCATGAATCTCGGAGGGCAAATTCTATAAACAACAACAATCACAGCAGCATGCTAGACTGTGGAAGGCGTCCTCAGTCAAGCAACAAGCCCTTGGAAGGTCTCTGAGGCACAAAGAAATCTTTGGAAGGCGTAGACGGCTATTTCACGGGGAACGTGAATCGTGAATTCTAGCGAGCAAGATTCAGAGGTTTCACCAAAGTTGAATGCGTCAATGGGTTGGTTGTAAGTAGAGTCTTGTAATTGTTCATTGATATAGTGGATAGCTTAGCAATGGCAAACGGCCCCGTGATTTTTTCCGGTTTGGGTTTTCTACGTAAAAATCTTGTGTTTCATGCTCTTTGTCTCTTTATCTATTTCTCTGTAATTGTTCTTTATCTTTTACGCAAATTCAAGTATTAGAACGAAAACGACTTTTCAACTGTGTTTTCGATCAACAGTCAACAAAATCGTAATCTGTGAAACTGAGATTTCTTTTTCAATAAACAATTGTTTTCCAAGAAAACCAACACAAGTACATATAGTGTTTCTCTATCCTACAGTTGAACCAAACGAGAGTCCTGTAGCCGAGAATCCAATGGATGAGATTTAGCAGTCCATATAGAAGAATCAAGTTTTATATTATAGAATGTTCTACATCCCTGCCGTCAACTATACCCAATAAACTTCAGATTAAAAAACATCAGAGTTGAGCATGGAATGCACTATGTTAGTGGTTACCTACATATTGGACAAACGTATAACAGGGGCGCTAGCGGGCTAGGTTCAACGGGGCTCTAGTTTCTCCTGAATTTTAAAAAGTTATAAAATTTATACTAATTTTTTTTTTATATTTTAGCCACTCTGACCTAAAACTCCGGCTCCGCCCTACGTATAACCCAAAGACAAGACGAATTTTGTAAACTGCAATGATGTTGACAACGATTGAACTGCTACGATCTATGTGTGTACATATTTATGAGTTCAACGTCATTTAAGATGTAACTATAAAATATCCTCTAAAACATGAATTAAATATAAAAATAAATTACACTGCTCATAACATTTTTTTTTGCATCATCAATTATTGTTACAGTATCATGGCCCAATTCCAGTTCTCAACAATTGAACCATTGGGTCTTAACCCCATTCGATTTCCAAACATATACCCTTATATTTATGCTAGCAATAACTTGTAATTAATTGAATGTATATTTAATTATTCTTAACGAAAAATCATGATATTCATAACCAGTGCTATGATACCACAGGTAAATTTAATCTTAATTACACGTTATTGATGAGATACAGTATACATTTATAAGAAGAGAGAGGATCAGTTTCCTTATTAGATTTAAACTCTACCAACTCATTAAGGTAGTTGTAGTAGGAAACAACTTCTATTTCTTGACCAATAGAATGAGAGTCTTATATGGAACCCAATAAATATATCTAATAGATATCAGATAAGTCATATGTGCAACATCATGTGGGCCATAATTTATCTTACATCCAAAATTTATAATTAATAAATAGCTAAAAATATGTTTGAATGTGAGAAATGAAAAGGATAATATTGAAAGTAATGCCTTTAAACTGAAATTACAATGCAATAATTGCATGTATCCTTAAAACTTAAAATTCCCCAATAGAACCAATAATATGCGACCGCGGGAGTATAAAATTAGTATAACGCTTCAAACTCGGTATCAATATGATGTTGCAAACACATACTCTTAAACATGCATAGAGACAAATACTAACGGGTACCCCAAAAATATTGGTTAAAAAGCTTCAAAATGCTTGTATATTCATTTAAAAAGCTGAAAAGACAATAAATATACATGCATTTTATAATATGTTATTGAATATCACATGAACACTGGTTAGCAAACCGCTATTTATATGTCTAATAATTATAATGCTACAAAGTTAATTATTTCGCTTAAGTCCAGCTAGCTGCTAACGTACACATAGGGGATGTTTGGTAACGTTTTCATTTTTCTGTTTTTTGTGTTTTGTTTATTTTGTTTTGTTTGTTTAATTTTTGTAAACAGAAACTAAAAATACGTTTGTGTCCCACTGATTTTTAAACTATTTAAAAATAAAACATGTTTGTTTTCACCTTTTTGAAACTATTTTCAAAAGAGATGGAGGCGGTTTGGTAGTCGTTTTAGTGGTAGAGGGGTGGTAGAGGAGGGGTGCGATGCGTGGTGGACGGTGGCGACGGGCGGGGTGGTGTTGGAGGTGGCGACGGGCGGTAGTGGTAGGGGTTGGAGGTGGCGGAGGAGGTGGTGGTTGGAGGTGAAGTGGCGGCGGGTGACGGGGGTGATGGTGGTTGGAGGTGGGGTGAGAGGGTGGAGGGGTGGGGTGGGTGGGTGGAGGTGGTGGGGGTTGGTGGCGGCGTGGGCGGTTGTGCTTGGAGGTGGTGGAGGGTGGAAGGTGGAGGATGGTGGAGGGTGGCGGCGGTGGTGGTGGAGGTGGAGGGTGGGTCGGCGCCGGCAGTGATTGGAGGTGGAGGTGGAGGTGGAGGTGGTGGTGGTGGGGAGGTGGCGGCGGCAGCGGTGGTGGTGGAGGTGGTGGCGGCGGGGGTGGTTGGGGTTTGGAGGTGGGGTGGTGGTTGGTGGTGCGGCGGCGGTGGTTGGAGTGGAAGTGGGGTGGAGGTGGTGGTTTGGAGGGTGGCGGCGGTGATTGGTGATGGTGATGGTGGTTGGAGGTGAGG
>CM018916.1:5608118-5613118 GCA_009663005.1 Actinidia chinensis
TCTTCAAAACAATAGACAATTTGATACACGTGCCCTATATACGAGAAGCCTTGTTCTTAGGAAGCAGTTCCAATGAAATTGTGGGGGTGTGTGGATGAAAAATAGAGAAAGGAATGAAGAACGACATATGCGTGGCTGGTCAGTGGTTGAGGATGGTTGTAGGCGTGCTAGTTGCCTACGGTACGGATGGATCAGTTGCCGGCGTATCAATACAGGATGTGGGTGTCAGAGGGAACTTCACCGTGCAAGTTATCATCTGACTCTGACATGCCGTTTGAATTCTCGCCGACCGTTGTGTGTCAACCGAATTCCGGCACAAAGACCCCACCAAACTTGCAATAGAGCGACAGTTCAGCGGCGATGTTTGCCCTAACTCAACCGAAATGATACTGGATATTTTGTCCCTACAGAAGAACAAGAGGAGCTAAAGGTGCACCCTACATTGCACGTTTATTTTGAGGTTAGATATTTAAGTTTTGTGAGGAAACTTTTTTACTCAAATGAGAAATTTGACCTTTTTAAAATCTTATCTTAAATTTTGGAGGTTTTAAGCTTTTGATGGATAAATTTCTCACTTCGTTTAAAAAATTTTAATATATAAAAGTAAAATTTTAATTTTATATCCACGAGATTTTTCAATTGCAAACACATCACTTCACACCAATATGTTATATATTTTAATTTTATTTTTAAACTTTTTTTGTTTTAAAATGATAATTTATATTCATTTTATAATATTTTGTGGAATGATCAAATTTATATTATAGAGGTATACATAGATAGCAAACACGCATTAATATGATAATTTGTTAAAATAATTATTTTTTTTTTTTTCTTTTTCTTCAAAATTTATCGAGCATGGAATTCTATTGACATAATTTAAAAACATTTCACGCATGATTTTTTTTAGTCTTTTGCTTTGACGGTTTTTTTACCGTCCCGGACCTCGTCGCCCTCACTATCTTCACGATGACAGCGTGGCGCCGGCGTCATCAGGGTCTCGGATTATCACCATTTATGGTTGACAATTTGTACCGTTTAGTCTTGTTTATCAACTTAAGATTGTATTATCAAGTAACATTTCTACATTTTGTTGTTTGAGTTTGTGTTTGAAAAATAAGCCATATTCTATCCAATTAAAACTTACTTTCAGTAATTATGCTTTTTTTTTAAAGTGCTTTGAACAAAAAAGTTTAATTGAATCGAATAGAGGCCTTTTTAGAATGGCAAGAAAAAACAACCAAAGTTGTTCTTTACATACTATTATTTTTGTTTGTAGTGAATTTTTTATCTTTTGGTTGATAAACTTTTTACTTTCCTAATTGGTTATTGTACAAATCATCAAAATAGTATAAAACAAAATACTTGTTTACAAAAAATACTAAAAATTAATTAATCCAATTAATTTGTTGAAAAAGACTTATGTATTCCCTTACAAACATACCATTTCTCCTCTGATTTGTTTTCCACTTAAACGTACTTATATATGAGTCATTTTGGTGTACATAATAAACAAAAATGATAAAAATAGTACGTTAGGTAGCAGTTCATTGACGGTTAAATACTCACATGTTGTAAATACTATAAAAAAGCAAAGTCCCACTCAATTCTCAAAGCATAAGGGACTTTAAGTGCACATAGATGAAACACGTAAAAATAAAAACAAATTTGGTCCAGTTTGCAATCAGTTTACAGACAAAAATTAAGATGAGACAAAAAAAATTTATGAACAGAGAAGTGCTATACACTATACTGCAGTTCAAGTTAAGTTATTTGTGTTAGTAGTTTAGTCAAACAAGTATTCCATACAAAATGACCATGGGGATTAATCAATTTCCCATCCCAAAAATCCTTAGAAATTTGTAAGGAACCCTTCTCTTATGATTATCACCTGAACTCCCCCCGACATCCTTTGCTATGGAAATTTGATTTACTTGCACAATCTTCTTCAACCTACTTACATCAAATATGTCAAGGTTCTCGGTTATTCTCTCCTCGGTAAAGCTCTGACAAGAACCACTCCACCCCTTGCTTCATGAACCACTCTAAGGCATACCTTCAAATAGAAAACAAACTCCTTTGTGAATTCTAATACTGCCTAGCGATTTTGCGTTTTGTGGACTAGAGCTGAGTAACAAATTCATCCTAAAGTACGTTGATTACTATGTCATAGTGATATATTTGCCTTCACCATTCCCATAATAACTTTCTAAACAATCAGTGAATCCCCATTATTGAATCTAATATTAATAACTATTCAACTAGTGTCCGGGTGTTCCTGCTGGGGACTCTCTTATCCAATGCCGTGATCTTAGAGTGTATCCTCCGTTAAAATTAATGCTATATTTATGATGTGCAAACTAATCGTATTGCCTTCTACATTCATCCTCCCCAACCATACATTTATGTGTGTTAAGTAGGGACCACCCCTATTACACCACATAGTAACCCTCATTCCAAAAGGTTCGTACCTTCTCATCCGCTAAGCTTGCGCCCTTCCCTTTCCACTGGCCATCCAAAGGTTTTGAATTGGTAACCCCACAGGGTTCCCTCCGGCTTTTAGATCATGGACATACAGTAGCAGAGTCTGGTTGTTCGAAATACTGGTGCCTGCACCTCCCAATGAAATAACAACTTCTTGTGTCCACCCGGTTATTACGCCGCCAACAGGGGACGGAAAGTCATAAGCCACTCTTACATGGGTTCTTTATCAGTGATCATGGTCTTTATGCCTGGGGAGTAGTTCTTATATTCACGCGTCATGGTGTCTACGTTGGGCTGTTCGCTGTCCCCTAACACCTCAAGCTTTAGACAATCTTTTTTGCCCGGTTTCCCGAGCGCCACAGTCGTAGTATCTGTTAGCTAAGGACCTTCAACGTGTTTGATTCCGCAGTTCAGCCATTTATTTTGAGAGGAAGACGTCGATCCAATCCACCCCCCCGGTGGTAGGAATGAATCTTTCTTAAAGAAACTTCTACTGAAAGACTTAGTTAATCTGTTTGTAGTCTCTTGTTTAGTTTTTACATTCTCATTTCTGTATTTTACCGTTTCAGTAATTGTTCATTGTTGATGGAACACATCTCAACCGCTGAGTGAAGATGTAATTCAGATTCTTTGTGCTGAATGAAATTGTTCTTTGATGAACTTTGTTGGTTACCGAATACTTTTACCAACAACTTAAAGAAAGATTTTTTGTCGGCAATTGAATTTTAGAAAAGAAAAATAATTTTTGTTGGCAACTAATTTAGATACCAACATCGCTCTATTCAAAAAATAGAAACGGAAAGAAACTTTTTTTGTTCAATAATTTTCAAAAATGGTTTCTTAAACGAGGGGAAAAAATTTGGAAAAATAATTTTTAAAAAATATTCAGTTTTCTCGAAAGTTGTGATAAAAGAATTTGTTATTTGATCTCGGTGTGTGACCATGATGCGATTGAGAGGGCTTTTTTACGGTTTAGGCCAGTCATTGCACAGCTGGCCTTTGTTCAAAAGTGTTTGACCTCGGTTTCTAGGTTGAACCGGTCAAACTCTGTGTTCTACCGGTTGAACAAGGAAAATTAAGGCTTCTGTTTCAGTTGAACCGGTAGAAATTGCGAATTCAACCGGTTGAACATTAATAAGAAAAGGGTTCTGTTCGTGGCGAACCGGTCGAACCGGTTGGGCAAGGCATAAGAGTCTTTTGATCGTGTTCAACTAGGTGAGCATAGTACAAAACCCTCTGCTTGTTGATTCACAAAGTATATTGTTATTTATCCATTGAATCCTCTCATATTTTAGTATCATTTGTATATCATTTGTTATATTTAATAATTATTTAGCACAAGAGGTGTAAAAGGGTTTTTCAGGATAAAAATGAGGATTAGAAAGATTAAAAGACTAAAAGCTCAAACGGTTAAAAAAAAAATTTTAAAAGGAAGCCAAACCGTCGTACCCTGACCGGTCTATCAAATGCCAATCGGTCGGGCCTTGATCAGAGAGAAATTAAATAGGGGCTGTTTTGCAGCCTCTTTAACATAGAATTGGTTCTGACACTTTGGAGAGAGTGACATTTTTGTCATGATGAGTTCTGATATTTTAACAGCCAACCTTGACTAAGAAATGGGCTCCTGACACACCATGTGGGCAACCTCCTTCTTTAACTCAATAAAAATGTCATTATGACCTTTCATAAATTCAAAGTGTCATGATGACATTTTGATTGGCAGCCATCCTTTTCTCTCCCTCCCTCGCGCATCTTTCTCTCCTTTTCTCCCTCTCCCTCCCCCTCTCTATAAATAAGAGGCGAGTCCTCCATGTAAAGGAGAGTTGTTAGTTTTAATTTTGTGCTATCTGTTAGCTTTTAGTTTTTAGAGTTAGAGTTAGAGTTAGAGTTAGTTTTGTTTTAGTTTTAGTTTTAGTTTGAAGTTTCTGTTAAATTTTAGTGATAATTTCAGTTTTATTTTTAATTTCTACACTTGTCGTTTTTAATAGTGTAGATTAGTTTTTAGATTAGTTAGTTTAAATTAGATTCAATTTCAAGATTTGTGATTCTACCCCTTCAATTAATGTTTGTAAGTTTTCTATATTTTTTTTATTATTTTTTATTTTTCTCACTTTCTTGCACTTTCTTGTATTTTCCTTCTAACTAAACAATTTTATTATCCAAGTAAATTTTATATTTAAATATCTACATGCTTTATTTATATTTTTACATACGTTCATTTTGAAATTGGGGTGAAATGTGAAAATCATTTCAGGAATCTAAGAGTTTCAATAGAGGCATCTCATGAATTTATTGCTATATTTTTTTAGATTTTTAATTATTAGTAATTGCATGTGGTTATTTTAGAATATTTGGATTATAGACTAAGTTTGGGGATTTTTAATCACCCAAATCAATTGTATTAATTTATGGCTCTTCACTAGATAATTACTCCACAATTACTAGAAATTCATTCACATCAATTGATTGCAAGATGTGTTGTCTTTAGGAACACCTAGGTTATGGACTTGTTTGGC
>CM018916.1:5767544-5775044 GCA_009663005.1 Actinidia chinensis
CTATTTTGGTCTTGGAATACTTTTTCCTGATTTTGCAAGTATTTTCTCAAAAATTTTGCCTTTTCAAATTTTTAAAGAAGTGGTCACACTTCATATTCACATAAACACCAATTTTATGGGTGGAGGATCTGCAGCAATCATTCTGGATGATTAAGCTTTGTGATGTTAAGCTGAAGGGAATGGAGGATCTGCAACAATTTAGCATAATTGCTCCCTCTAATTCAACTTAGTTTTACTTGTACGCCTAAATAATGAGTGCTATTACCATGTTTATACATAGCAATTTAGCATAATTGGATACTCAATGTATTTAGTAGGAATGGAGTTGGTGCAGTTACATAAGTAGGAGAGATCAACACAATATCTGGCAACCTTCCGATGACGACCCCACTCCGGCCACTTCCTCCAGAGCCACGCTAATGCCCCTACAGACACCTCTCACTTGACAAATTTTTAAACACTTGTACCAAACATGTTTATTATACTAGTTTTTTTCAGAAAAAGTATTTTTAAAAAATAAAAATAAAAAATAAAAAAGTGTAAAAAAACTTCACTTTCCAAAAATGACGAAGAAATTATCCAAAACATTAAAAAGAAATTAAGAGCAAGTCAACTTTTCAGAAACATTAGATCTATCTTTTAAGTTTTTTTTTTTCTTTTCTCTTCACCAAATCATTAATCCAAACACAATCTAAGATTGTTTTGGATTTACGATTTGGAGAATGAAAATGAAAGGGAAAGGAAAATGTTAATAGATCTAACGATTCAAATTTAATCATTTTTTGTTAATTTTATTTTCTTACAAATCTATCTATAAATCATTAACCTAAATACAACCAAAACAAACTAATAGAAAAATAAATGAAAATCTGATCGGCTGGATGCTCTTTTCGAAAGTTTTGTAATAAATACAAATATTTTCTATCCAACAACAAACTCTCCACAAGTAGTTAAGCCTAAAATTCAACCAAATAAACACAATTACAATTTGCTTGAAAATTAGTCACGCTGTACCAAAATAAAGAATATAACAATAATAGAACTATTATATTATTATTATTATTATTATTATATTTATTATTATTTATGTCATTACTACAGGCTATTGACGTCCAAGGGTTGTTTTCTCAGCTTCGGACAATGGCATGTCCGTACGTAATGAATTCACTAGCACTGTCTATTGGTTATGGATTTTCAAAATTGACCGTTATATTTAAAATTTGTAATTGACATATGAATTATATGTTTAAAATAATTTTTTTAATGAATTATTAGAAGAGTTTAAAATCTAAGATTTTTCATACAATTTAGAAAAAATCATAAAAGATTGAAAACAAATATTTGTAGTGGATTTTTCTAAAATTGTTGATTCTTTTACTTCAAACTCTTCTCATCAAAAGAGACCGTAAAAATATAAAATTCTGATAAAAAGATAAAAAATAATTACTAAAAATAAAAAACCTAGTAGACCAAAACATCAAAAAAATCCAAAATAATTGAAATTATTTATAAAATATTTCTAGCAATTTTCTGACTAAAAATAATATTATTTTAAAAGTAATATTTTTAGAATGTTATTATCCTTGCAAATTTGGCTTTATACAAATTTGTGCCAAATTTAACAAAAAAAATTGGAAAAGCTTAATTTAACACCTTTTTTCTTTATTATTTATTTAGATTTATTTCAAACTAAATATTTTTTCTTTTTATTATATTTCCTTGTAAAATCATGAAAAAAATTTATTATCCAAAATTAATTATGAAAATTGAACCAAATAATCTATAATTCTCTTTAAATTCTTCTTTTCTTTCTCTTTGCACGAGTTCCAAACAAAGCCTATGTGTTGGCCTACTGTTTAGTCGTTGACTGATCCCGTGTATCAGATTAATGGCATGTGTCCCCACAATCTCAGTTTAATAAACCAGTGGGGCCCAGTGCCCAGGTCTTCGTCGTCCAACTCGATAGGGTCCGAACGTGCTCATACCATATTCCTTTGCTAAAATATCTGAGTAGGCCCAATTCGGTAGGGTCTATTACACTTACTTCCCCTGAGGTTTGTCTTTAATACACAAAATACCCCTGATGTTTCAAAAAATACACTGAACTCCCCTAAAGTTTGAGAGAATATCCTTCCACCCCTTTCCACCCTTGTCTCCTTACCAAAATGACCAAAATACCCCCTATCTCTCCACCCTCTCTCTCATTTTTTTGAGTTTTTTGTATTTATTTATTTATTTTTTACTATTAATTTTTTTTAGTTATTTTCCAAATTTTTTTTATTTTTTTCTCTTATTTAAAAAATAAAAGGGTATTAAAAAAATAATAAAAAGAAAAAAAAGGTATTAAAAGAAAAAAAAGAAAAAAATAATAAAAAGAGAATTTATTTTTTGTTAAAATGGGGGGTATTTTGGTCATTTTCCTAAGGAGACAAGGGTGTCAGGGGTGTTAGGATATTCTCTCAAATCTCAGGGGAGGTCATTGTAATTTTTGAAACTTCAGGGATACTTTGTGTATTAAAAGTAAACCTCAGGGAAGTCAGTGTAATTCACCCTTTAATAAATTTGTTAGTTGTTTTCTGGCTCAATTTTTTCCATAATCAGTAAACTTTTTCAGTTATTTAATTAAAATTTTATAATTTTTTTTAACAAGATGAGTTTAAAAATATATTTTTTTATTTAAATACGAAAAAAAATTAACTAAAGACAAAAAATATATTTTTTTACTAAATAAATTAGCTATTTTTTTTTGTCTTTCATGACCAATACTCTCGTATAACTTTTAAAACAGAAAAAAAAAATCAAACTAAAAATGTTACAGGAAACATTCTTATACTGTAGAGTGGGACTCGAGCTTTTACTGAAGAAAATTGCTGATCACTCACTACCTAATGACCGGGGATAGTTAGCATGACCTTTTACTATCCTGAATCAGCTCAATGAAAGTGAACGGCGTTTTTATTTTTTTGTAGCCACAAAACTGACTTGTTAGTCCGGACCATTGAATAACTTTTTAGGTCTTGTGACTTTTTAGAAAAGCAACTAACCAAACACAGGGCACATTCCAATGATTTGATGCAAAAACTGTTGACGCCAAAATTGATGGCCGTGAATTTTTTACCGTTTTCCAAGTGTTGATATGTGATGGGCCTAAGGCCCAGTGGCCAGTCAGTGCCCACAAGAGGATGGGTGGGGGGTTTGTTCTTAATAAGGGCGAGCTATGGAGGGTTTGGTGGTTGAGAATGGAGGATGATGAAGATGATGGTGATGCTACTTTTGTGTACAACAGCAACACCACAAATGTACAAACAAACCAAACAGCTTATCCTCAAGCATAACGCCATGTCAAATGGGGATTAAAAAACAAACAGAAGAAATACTTTCCCAACTTTGTGAGTGTGACACCGTGTTTTGTAATGGACAAGTGTCTCTCTCTTTATATATTTGAGTTTAGGATGTAAACTCTAGATTAAAGTGGGTGGTATGGGAGCTTACAATCAATCATTTATTTTGTAAAGTGCGTTGAGAATATTATATATAAAAAAGATAAGATTAATTCAGTCACACATCCAGCCAGTCATCCAATCTTCCAGCCAGTCCAAAGCAACCTCTGTCACACCACCGTATCATATTCCCTGTGATTGTTCGGGGTGTTGCTTTGATGGCTAGCCCAACCAAGAAGTTGCTCCAGTTGTTTTGATTCCTATTGGTCCGAGTCCAATTCCTGCTTTTCTTTCTCATTCCAAACCAACTCAACGTGTCATGAGCGTGTTATTGAATGGAAAGAACTTTCATGCTTGGCCTCACTGTTTTCGACTCTACCTTAGTGGAAAGTGCAAGACCCGCTGGATTCTTGGGAAAGAACTTAAGCTGACTAAATTCGATTCAAAGTTTGATGAGTGGAATGCAGATAACTGTATCGTTTTGGGTTGGATATTTAACTCGATTGAGGACTGAGTATACCATATGTTTATGTATCATGATACCGTCCATGATTTATAAACTGCTTTGAATCAGATATATGCTCATGCCCGCAATGAGTCCACGATCTTTGAACTCTACAATGATATCTCTAATACCTCTCAGCCTACCTTAGGACTCTCTGTTGTTGATTATTTTGGATACATCTAGACTAGATGGGAAGAATTAGCCCAATACAAGCCCCTTAGAGATTTTCCTAATGATGGGGCTGTTAAGTCCAAACGCCTTAATCGTCGGCATACATATCAATTTTTGATTTTTTAAAACCTGAGTTTGAGTCTCTTCGAACTCAGATTTTAAACATATCACTTTTGCCATCCCTATACGAGGTGTTCGCTACTATTGATGGTGATGAATGGAGTCACCGCCTTTTACCAGCTATTTATCTACTTGAGACCTCTCCTATTGCTCCGGATCAGACATCCTTGGTTGCTCCTTTCGGAACTCACCCATATTACCAGTACTGTCGCGAGCACGATCACCGTATTGATCGCTGCTTTGATCTACATCTTGAGTTAAACATCTTGAGTTAAAACCACAGTTAAATCAAAACTTAGGTGGCAGTCGTGTGGGTGGTCACGGCTGTGGTAGTGGTTGTGGAACTCCGTGAGTTGGCGCTATTGTAGAAGTAGAACCAATGCATGCTGAGTTACTTGATTTCAATCAACTTCAGACTCAAATTGCTCAACTACAGTCGAAATTGGACTTCAGGGACTCCTACCGTCCTTCATGGTAAGTTAGGTCACCCCACTTGAATTATAAATTCTGGGGCTAATAATCACATGACTAATGAGCTTTTTACCTTTACCTCTCATGTTACTTCTATTAATCAGTCTATTTGTGTTGTTAGTGGATCATCTATTCTCATTCATAGTCAGTATGATGCCCTCTTATCCTTAAATATTTTATGTTCTGAATTTTACCTATAATTTTCTTTTTATTAGTCGTATTGCTAAAAAGTTTAATTATGATGTTGTCTTCTTACCATCTCGTTATTTCTTGCAGGACCTGACTTCGAAGAAGATTTTTGACAAGAGGTATGAGCGTAATGGACTATACTATTTTGGGGATCCGTCAACATCTAGTGATTTGTTCTCTAATCTTCAAGCCTTTACTCTACCACTCTTAGAGCCCTCCATTTTAAGTCTGTCAATTTTAAATTCGTCTATTTTTGTTATTAAAATTTTAAATCTATGGCATGCTTGTTTAGGACATACAAATTTTCAGTATTTATATTGATTTTTTTTCCCCCATGAATAAAGCATGCCATAAAGTTAATTTTAAATGTGTCATTTATGAATTGTCTAAACATACTTGCACCTCTTATATTCCTCGCATGGATCATGCACCTAGTGCCTTTGACCTTATTCACTTAAATGTCTGGGGACCGGTCTCCAGTTACTACTCTCTTAACATCATTATTATGTCACTTTTATAGATGACTACACTCATTGTACTTGGGTCTATCTGATGCGCCATAAATCTGAGGTTTTCTCCCACTTTATCCATTTTCTACAAATGATCAAAACTCAGTATAACACAATTGTGCACATTATCCGATCAAATAATAATCGTGAGTATATCACGAATGAGTTTCGAACTGAACTTAATAAACGTGGTATACTCCAGCAACACACTTGTCCTTATACCCAATGAGCAGAATGGTGTTTCGGAGAAAAAAAATCATCAATTTATCTATGGTCTAGTGTTTCTTAAAGGGGATGGGAGTTCCTAAATATTTCTAGCACAGGGCTGTCCTCATTGACACCTACATTATCAATCGCACTCTTAGTCGGGTAATACACGGCAAGGCACTACTCAATATCCTTAATTTTGCTAGTATCTTATTCCTTATCCGCCAATGTGTTTCCAGATGTACATGCTTTGTTCAAGTCAAGAGCCTCCCTAGTACCAAACTTGATGATAAGGCTATTTGTTGTGTCTTTCTCAAGTATTCCTTAATGTCTAAGAGGTATTGGTGTTATGATCCAATCATTTCTCTGCCCTCTATTGTTACTACTGACCCCTCACAGGTCTACCTTTGTTGTTTGAATGCTTCAGCTCCCCTGCTAGCATCTTCTCCGGATTCAAATGTCTTTTCTCCTTTAGTTTTCTGATATTCCTTTTCCTCGTTATCCTACACGTGTTCGTCTTCCTCTCTCTCATTTTCTTCTTTCAAACAATACTAATCACACTATTGCGCATTATTTGTTTGACCAAGGTCTTTCAGACTCTTATCAGTCTTTTTTGAGTCAAGTGGACTTGGGCTTGATTCCTCGCTCTGTCCATGAAACTCTTCTAAATCCTTTATGTGTGTCGACAATGAAGGTCGAGATGGATGCCTTTCAGCACAATCGAACTTGGGATCTGTTGCTTTGCCAAAAGGGAAGAGAACTATTGGTTATAAATGGGTGTTTAGTGTGAAGTATTTGGCGGATGGCTCAATGGATAGATATAAAGTTCACCTTGTTGCTAAAGGCTTTACCCAAATTACAGGCAATATTTGGGTGCCATTTTTTCCCCCGTTGCCAAATTAAACATCATTTGCCTCATAGTTTCCCTTGCTGCTTCTTATTCGTGGCCTTTTTACAAATTGGATTTTAAAAATCCATTCCTTAATGGTGATATTTTTAAGACTATATATATAGATCTGCCTCTAGGTTTACGGGCTTAGGGAGAGTATTCGGGTAATATTTGTTGCCTCTGAAAATCTATCTATGGCCTTAAGCAGTCTCCTCAGGCTTGGTTCCACCGCTTTAGTGAGGTAGGCTTGTCTATGAGGCTTGTTCCGTTCTTCTCAAAGCATACTTGTTTATTTGTCGCCAGTTTCAGGGTCGATACATTATTATCTTAGTTTATATTAACGATATCATTATCACGGGAGACGATACTTTTGGTATTATTCAAGTGAAAGATGGCCTCAGGAAGGCTTTTGACATTAAGGATCAAGGTTCTCTTTGTTACTTTCTTGGTATTGAGGTTACTTGGTCTTGCCAAGGTATATCTCTCTCTCAGCGAAAGTATTCTCTTGACCTTCTTCAATATACAAGCATGCTTGAGTGTAAACCTGCATCTACACCTATGGTATAACATCTGAAGATATCGGCTGAGTCAAGAAAATTGTTACTAGATCCATCCATCTATTAGCGGCTTTTGGATCGCCTTGTTTACTTGGCAAATATAAGGCCTAACCTCATGTTTGTTATAAGTATTGTGAGCCAGTTTATGCACTCACTACGTACCTTTTATCTAGATGTTGTATATCACATTCTCCGATACCTTAAGACGTGTCATGATCTTGGGTTGTTCTATTAGTCTGAAACCTAGTTGAGTCTTTCATACTTTACTGATGCTGACTATGCGGGATCTATACTTTTCGTGATAGTGATCTCATATTCTGAAAAAGTAATAAGTAAGTGGTGGTCTCTAGGGCTTCTACCGAAGTTGAGTACCATGCCATGACTCAAGGCACAAGTGAGCTTCTTTAGCTTCGATCTCTCTTGAATGAGTTGAGCTTCTAAG
>CM018916.1:5785044-5787544 GCA_009663005.1 Actinidia chinensis
CTGATGTGCCTATGGAAGAGGACTGACAATCCGAATACCCATTATCCGCATCTGTTCTTACAGATTGTCTGGTAAAATTAGACTCCCCTTTCTCTTCAATGTTTTGTTGAAATTATTTTTGAACTTATTTTTCATTGCACAAAATGATTTCTTTTCCACTAAGAAGGGATTTTAACCTTCTGTTTCAGGTGCTTTATTGTTTGGATTATGGATTCGTGGAGGAAAAGACTAAGAAAATAATGAAGTAAATAAGCTAATTTATTTCTTTAATTTTTCTCTCTTTTTGTTGTACATTTGTCCGCAAATCCATGATCCAAACGAATCCTCTGTCTCCAATGGAATGAACTCATATATAATCGAGTGAAATCAGGATCCACAACTAGAGTCTATTTCAAATTTTCATGTACAATAAAATTAGATGAGATTTATTGGATGAATGTTGCCAATCCTAATAGAGATTTTGTTTGGTTTATGCTCCTGTTATTAGAATGATAATTATGACTGTTTTTAAAATTAGCTGGTGTAAAATATTGGGATTTATATTAATGATTCAAAGCGTTTATCTGGTAGAACCCATTAAGATAAATATATGTGCAAAAAGTTGTGTTGATGGGGCACTGGTTGTCGCATAATTATATCATTGTTTGGGGGATATTTAGAGTAATTTTTAGTACAGTTAATTTTTTAAAGAAAAATATTATTATATTTTTGTAACCAGCGACTTTCTATTAATATGAATTTTTATAGATATGATCTAATTATGGCTTGCAAGAAGAACAATTTAGATTAGTTAGTTGGGTCATGATAGGCTCACGGCCCCAACTTTACTTTAAAGTTAAATGAACGAGTTCGAAAGGTAGTTTTGGCCTATATTAGCTTTAAATTGGAGTCATTATGCGATTTGTAAGATTAGATTTGTTGTCAATAATGTCATACCAGTCAGTCGAAGAAATTTTTCTAATACGAAATAATTTGAACAATATTTGAAAACAACTCTTCTGCTGTTGCTCTTGTTCAAAGTTGGTGACTGAAGGATATGCTTGATTCAACAATGGAGTTTGTTACCTGAATTTCTTTCTTTTTTCTCGAGATTGGCCCATAAATTGGAGGCGGCACGGGCCAATCGTGTGACAAGGAGTTATGGGATAGAAGATCAATTCCTAGTTAAAAATAACATCGTGATGTGTTTTTTACACTGCTGGTGTTATAATGACGATTAAGATTAAATTTGCATGGTTTCTTGATTTGGATTGATGATCATCGATTTATGCTATCGCTATTTTTCTTCTATTTTCTTTTACAAGTCTAAGCTTAATGTCGTCAATTGGGTGGTGGGTATGTTAGAAGGGAGCCTAGAAACCTTACAAATTCCAGCTCGGCCGGCCTCGTGTTCTCCCCAAGAGCACTGGCTGCAGATTCTTCAGCCACAGATAAATTATTATCTCGCTCCTCTAATTCATGTTAATAACATGAAATCGTTCATGAAAAGGCAAGTTTGTCCGGGGGGGAGGTTGGCTACAATTAAGGGGCTTACCCCCGGTTGCACGTTTAAATCCCTTGCTAACAATTCTTAGGGCCCAATCCATATGGGGGCTCTACCCCAGCTTTATTTGCCTCCCTCCATTAGTGGACGGTGGGATTGGTCTCCAAATTAATAGGTCCTTTGGAACGGGTCTAAATTATAAAAAAACTAGTTAAATGACTAGTTGACGCCAATTGTTCTTTTCTTTTGAGAAGCAATCACATTATTGTGATGTTGAAAGAGAATTTTTGTACTAACCATGGATGGTCATGTTGATTTGATAAATTTGCTTCAATGAATACAATAACAACTGCAATGTTGTTTAAGAAGGTAATAGTAATAGTAGAACATTGAAAGGTCTGATTGGGTTCAAATGTTGTGGATCAGTAGCCTAATCTTCCACCTAGCACAGAAAATCTTCTATGTTGTTCCATTAATTAGGGTCAAGTGTGAGACCCATCTCTTGATTTTTAGTGGTTAATAAATTAATTTTTATGGTGTTTATTAAACTCTGGGGATTTAAGTGCATAATTAAAAAAATTGTGGGGTTCAAGTATAAATATTTGAACTAATGTGTGATTAAAAGATAATTTTAATTTGACAGACCACTAAAAGTGTAATTAATGGTTAGACGGGTGACAGGTGTCGTACTTACCTTTCTTTTACGCTGCTGTGTGTTGATCTATATATATGTGTATGTATATATGAAAGTATGAATATATCTTATATACTCTAATTGAGAGATTAAATAGAGTAAATAAAAAGCAGAGAGAGAGAGAGAGAGAGAGAGAGAGAGAGAGAGGAGAAAATAAAGAGTGAAAAAGCTCACCCGGAGAGAGATTTGATTTGGACTTGGAGGTGTGATTCTTTGGTAAAGTTCTATATTTATTATTCTAATTGTGAAATTAAGTTTCTATTACTATTTTTGGACTTGGAGAATTTTGTTTTGTATTACAGCTGTTTGGGTGTGTTGTCTTA
>CM018916.1:5925044-5930044 GCA_009663005.1 Actinidia chinensis
ATATCATTTGTAAAACATCCAACACATGCTATAGCATTATCCAAAACAATTTTAAGTAAGTAAAATATAACAGACCCGCACCTTTCGTATTTTACGCCATTCTCGTATCCACTCTTAGCTAGATTGAGGGTTTCTTTCTCTTCGTTTTTTGGGTCCTAAGGTTTAATATTATACTTGTTAGATTTATGGTCTCGTGGCTTGGATATAGACTAAAAGTTAAGAATTTCTAAGTTAGAATTTATTTATAATTCGAATTACTTTCTACCAAATTTGTTTATACTATGTTTTTCAAGACATCAGTCGGTTTATAATTTTTATAAAAATCCTCGGTATAATTTTACTCTGAAACTTTTACACAACATATAGACACATATATGTATTTCAGTAAAATTTATATATTTATACGCTACTTAACCTATTTTCAAAAATTCTTCTACAGCTGCTTTCATTTTTGCCAGACTTCTTCGGTCAGTAGCTCGGTTTAATAATTTTTAATAACATTCTAGGTTTATAAGTTTAACCTCTGAAACTTTTACACAAATATTAGACCACATATATGTATCTACAGTAAATTATTATATAGTTTATACACTATATAACTATTTAACTATTTTTTAAGAAATTATGAAACTTTTCACAGTTTCTGCACATAATTTTACTGACAGCAGTTTAGTTTTATCAATATTGTTGGGTATTAACATCATTTCATAAATTTATGAATTAAATAATTTAGCGCCTATACATATCATTGTATCACATATAAATATGTAGATTTTTCTACATATGTTAACATTTTTCCAAAATTCGTAAAGTGTCTGTTCAACTATTTATGTATTTTTTTCCAATTTGGGAATTTCTATACAGTCTAATTTCGCTCACTTAGAGTATGAAATTTGAAAGAGAGTTGTAATAAAAGTTGTAGATAATTTTATTATCTTTCTAATGAACTTTAAATTTTGTATTCGGACATCATAATGAAAAATTTATTGATCATAATAACGGTTGCTGTTCGAGATTAATACACAATTTCTTTTCTATTCAGATTGTTGGAATCTTAAAAAAAATATTATAGATGCAATATTTTTCGGTATTTTAAGAAGAAAACTAATAAGGATGAAGAAATTGATATACCTTTAGAAACAAATTTGAAGCAGAACCTATCTTCCTTCTCCCTCTCTCTCCTCTTCGCTCATCTCAGCCTCTCTCCTTCTCTCAGATTTCCTTCCCCTCTCTTTCATTCTCTCCTTAACATTTTGTAAACCCCACTTTCCCCCACACACTCATCACAAACACATGCACCCCCAACTGCTCGTCTTTCCACCGAAAGAGAGAGCATCTTCCCCATTCCAAAGTTTTTATTTTGCAAATCACCTTTGGTCCCGCCAGTTTTTCAGTAATTACATTATCTAAATGTATATTAAATTTTATCCCACAAGTTATAAATCTTTCAATTCAGAATGATTAAATGAACTTAGAATATACTGCCATAATTTCTATTTCTGTAAAAAAAAAATAAAGCAAGAATGGTCGGAATATTACACATACATCTTGGATAAAACGCAGTCATCAAACCTGATGTCGTTTTTTTCTCGTTCGATATATTGAATGCTATAGACGAGATAGAGTTCAACCGATCGTACTAGAGCTTTTCTGTCTAGAGACCGTCCAATCTGAATCTTTCATGTCTTCTGATGTTCTTCCCTTCAAGAGGTGATAGAGATCTTTTTCTTTTTTTATAAAGAAAATCCTCTATCTTCATCTTTCAAAAACCTAAGTTTCTCTCCTTGAACTTTTTTCGATTTTGTCTTTCCCTCTTCACAGCCATTGTTGTTGCGTGTATAACTTTCGGAACCAAGCTTTGATACCAGTTGTTGGGGAAAAAAACACCATGCCGTATTTCTTTAACCCAATTAAACATCACACAATAAGCAGTAAGAAACGACATAAAAGGGAACACAGAGATTTTACTTGGTTCGGCAATTAACTTACGTCCACTCCACACCAAGTAGCAAGTCACTAAAACCAGTTTCGGAATCCAATCTCTCTTCTCACTCTCTTTCTATCTCTCTTTGGCCTTACTATGTACACAGCCTTTGGCCAACCTCTCCAGATTCTCAACACTTTATTCACTTTTATAAGGAAACAAAGGGAAGAGTCAAAGTGCAGCAAATTAGGGCTTTGTTGCAAAGCAGGCAATCAAAGTCTTAAATTTGCAGCACATTAGGACTGTGTTGCAGCAAGCACCAAAAGTCTTATGAGACTTTGAGGGCACAGCGATGTAGGACTCTTTGGAGCAGCAATGCAGACTTTTGGTTAAAGAAGCAGCCATCAATTTGAGACTACAACAGCCACAATTTGAATAACAAAATGTCAGCTCTGAGACAAATTTGTCAAGGCCCACCTAACCACAAGAGCCATTGGAATTGATATCCTAGAGGAATGAAATGTGGTTTATTTTGTAGTCTTAAAGGATAGGAAAGTTATTGTTAGCATCAATGTCAGATTGAGGAAGACTACAAAATAAATCACAAGCCCAAGAGTAAAATTGTTCTGGAAGAATTTAGACGATATACAATAGTACAAAATTTTTCAATACCAGACGTACAATACGAAACATCACAAAATCGGGATATTGATATCCCAGTGCCTAATCGTAATGGAGGTTTATTTGTACACACTATTAGTATATGCTATTGGGAGAGTCTAATGAAAGAATCCCTAAAGAACTGGATACCAAACCCTGCACCCTGTAATTACAAGGTTAGACTTGTTGCGAAAGAGTTTACTCCGAAAGGAAGGGATCAAGTATGAGGAGACTTTTTCGCAGGTAGTCATGTTAAAATCTATTAAAATTCTCTTATCTATTGCGCTTATTTTGATTATGAAATTTAGCCGATGGACGTCAAAACTGCGTTTCTTAATAGAAATCTTGACGAGTGCATCTATTTGATGTTGTAGGCAAAGGTCAAGAGCGACAATGTTATGTGCAAGCTTAAAGATGTATTTTTAACTTATACCTGGCATTTAGAGGTAGTGGAATTTCAATTTCGATCAGTTAATTAATCCATATATTAATCAGTCACCCTAGTGAGTTTATGGTGTGTACTAAGCGCATGACGAAACGTGGTGGTGTCCTATACTTGCCTGTTACATTTAAATGTTATTTTATCTATGTATTTTATGTCTCAAGTATGGGAACTTATCAGTATAGTATAATACTTGGAAGTACCCGGGTCATTTTCACAGGAATCTCGAATTGCACGATTGGAATTTTATTGCCTTGTAAGAAATTAGAAAAATATATGCTTGTGATTTTTGAAAGATTGTTGGTTCGAAAGTTAAATTAATATTAATAGATGTAAAAATTGCATTATTCAATTACTTATCTTCTCCCAAACTTAGATGTTTTAATCAGCTTTTATGAACTCAACCATTTTCAGGCCAAAATGTTTTTATGGTTGCCAGATTTACAAGTGAAATATATTTTATTCCTATAAAGAGTGTCAATAATGTAAATTGATAATGGATTTATATCCTTTTTTACAATATTCAGACATACAAAAGATCTAAGCATTACTTATATCAAGGGTTCTTGTTGACAAATAATTAAAGTTGTCTAAGTATTACTTATACCAAGTGGATTAGATGACAAAGAATCAAAGATGTGTATAATTTTAAATTATGACCTAAAAATGCCATTAATCACTCATAGACAAACATTGAAACCATTTGAAAGAGAGAAGAAACTAGTTCAATCTAAGGTTTGGAGCCAATGAATTTAGCCCTCTATAGATACAGAGAGTTCAATCAAGTATGTAAATAAGCTAAGGAAACAATAGGAACCAACATACATTTAGAAATAAAATTGAAATTCAATAACATAAATGAAATTCGAAAACTTGAATAAGAGAACTCACAATCATTAATCAAAAGCATAGTATCAATGAAGAATACTTCTTGAATTCGGAAATAAAGTTCTTCTAATCTGATCTAATATGAGAAAATAGGAAAGAAAACGATACAATGTAATGAAAAAGAAGAGGGGATTCTTCAAGAGGAATAATCCCCCAAAATTAAGTGTTTTGAGCTCTCAAATTCTATCCCAAAAAGCTCATTTTCAAATGCTGAGATTCTATTATTTATAGAGCTGGAAAGGGGGAATTAAAAGGTCCAAATGCCCCCAACTTAGTATTCAAAATTTGCATTAATGCCTGTCACCCGTTCACAACCGTTGCGATAGGGATTCAACCGGTTGAGCTGCTTCTTTGCCACTAAATTTTTCGTCTACTGCGGTGTTAAACCGATTAAGCTTTACGCTTGGACGCGATTGGAACTCAGGCGTTTGGTCTTTGATAGAATTTTAAACTATTGATCGTTCAAGGTTGGACCTAGTTGAACCTGTGGCGGTTTGTGTTTTTTGACAAAGTTCCATCGTTTTGAAAATGGCTATGAAACCTTCTACTTGTTGTCGACCGGTTGACCGGTTCAAGATTTTCCTCAACAGTTTGGAATCCTTCGGATCCATTAGGACCGTTGAACGGGGGCAAAGTTCAAGCCGTTGAAAAGGGGGCGGTATAAGTTTTGTAGTATGCTTTGTTGGGGTTGACCGGGTGGGTGGGTGGTCCGGGGACATGTTCAATCCATTGAGGCTTGAACATTTTGGCTTTTACACTCCAAATCAGTTCCATCATCTCTTTGCTTCTTTTGATATCTTTAATGCTCTTTTTGACTACAAAACAATTTAAGCACCTTGCGCCAAACAATGGTTAAATATAAAAGTAATATGCGCAATACTGCTAAAAATATAGGGAATTCGATGGTTAAATAACAATATATTGTCTCAATCATGGTTTTAAAACCCGGGTTGAACCGACTGGTTCAACCGATCGAACCGTGAATCGGTCGAAAAAACGGTCTGGTTAGCTTTCTAGACCCATTTTGATCAATATTAAAATTATCAATCTGTCGAAAATCGTGATCGGGAACCTCAACGAGAGATA
>CM018916.1:5942544-5947544 GCA_009663005.1 Actinidia chinensis
TGGTCCCCCCTGACTTGAATAATTGAGTGTTTTACAAGTAACTTTGACCCAAGGTATTCTGGGGTTTGAATGAAGGCAGTTTCAGACATGTTTCAACACCAAGCATTTTAGCAAGTAAAATATTGTGCCCAAAAATGAATCATAAAAATTTCATGGTACCCTCGCTATTTAGATCAACAACACATAGAAGACAAAAAATTTACGTAGTTTGACAAATAATGTCTACATCGAGAGCATCAATAATTCCACTAATCGATAAAAATGTATTACAAATGAGTATAAGATAGGAAAATCACACTCTACTTATCTCCTCGTTCAATTCTCTCTTTGTCTAGATCTCTTTTTTTGCATATCTTTTCTCATACACAAGTCTCTACTCTCCTTCTCTTTTATATACCTTAACTTCCAAACAAATTACTTAACAATCAGTATTCTACTTAACTCGAGAGTTCTACTTCTATATGAACACTGCATGTGGCTAACTTCGTTTGAGTCTGTAGAAAAAAAAAAAAAAAAAAAAACAAGACTGGACCAACACAAACAAAAAGTATGCACCACTTGGGATAATAAGATTATGCATGAGACTATGAGAGTTATGGTTGTCCATAAAGTTCAGTCTTATTTAGTACTTTAGGAGTATTAACTCAGTTTGTTGTAGTGGTGCTCGAGACCAGTCATGAATAAAAGCACTAGTTATGGAATGGATTGAATTCGATCAACCTAAATCGTCTTGGGAGGAAAAAAAAAGACTGCACATCAGTCTTGTATGGAAACTATTTCTTAACAGCACGACCATGGTAGCCCTAGTATATTTGACTTATAAAGCTTGAAAATCCTTTTGGAAATATATATATGTATACAACATACAGTGGCGGTACCCGGGGGCGGACGAGGGCTCGGTCCCTCTAAACATTTGAAAATTCCAAAAAAAAAAAATTAATTTTTTTATAGTTTTCTGTTAGTTTTGACTATTTTATATTGGTTATATACAACTGGTCCTCCCTAAATGTTTTTACCGAAAGGTATATTCAAAAAAATGTTTAGTTCGGCTTCTTCTACAACAGAAATTCTGCGTCTGCCACATAGAGCATATTTTTATTTTTAGTTGGTATCTCACCAACCCATAATGGACTACTCTTTCCCAAATCTAGTTGTCCAATTTTATCATTTGTGGTAAGATTTCTTCGGTCCATTTGACGGTATCTTGTAACATAAAAGTACAGAGAGGAAGAAAAAGGATGATGACAATAGTAGTATTTTGAAGGAAAAGAAAAGGGAAATTTCGGACAGTGAGTCTTGGAAATTGATATCGAGTCAGTGTCACCATCTCGTGAAATCTCAACAAGAATGAGACTGAAGAAAAATTTCACCGACGTAGACTTTCAATTCTATAGACCGAGTCACCCGAAATACCCTCCCATTGACTTTATTTTGACTTCTCTCTCTATACTTTATTCTCTCTTTTTTCTTTTATATTTTTAAGTTAATCACTCTTCTCTCTGTGCTTTTTCTTTTTTTCTTTTTGATAAACTTATTATACAAAGACTATATTTTTCTTCAACAAAAGCTTTAAATAAACAAAAAATTCGAAAAGAATTAAATAATAAATTAATTTATCTCTTGGAAAGAAACTTTTTTTCTAAATTTCTTTCATTAAAGTAGATGGATGTATATACTAGACATTTTTTGAAATATTTTTCTTTTTAATAACCAAAGGTGCAAGTCTAGCATGCCAATGGTGTCACTCTAGCTTGGACATTCGGGGTGTACTTTATTGCACCATAACATATTACTAGCACCTTAATGTACCTAAATTGCACCATTTGGTGTACTTAACTTGCAACTCTCTGTTGTAATAATTTTACTTGGCCAACCATGGGGTTATCTGATCATTTGCACCCAGGAAAATCTCAATTGCCACCATTAGGCCAAAACTGGATTACACCCAAGGATATCTCACTTGCCACCTAGGCATAAACTATCTTGAACCTTGACGTACTTGATTGGCACCCCCTAAGCGTACCTCACTTGCACTCTTCGCGTAACTAACTTTACAATATAGGCATACTCAATTACACCTTTCGGCCATAATTGAATTGCCTATTGGCGTATGTCAACTTGCATCTCTGGACATCCATCACTTGCACTCTTGGGCGTACCTAATAAAATTAATTATTTTTTACAACTCATTCTTTATTTTTTTAAAAATAGTAAAAAAGCTTTTCGTAAGCATAAAACAACTTTGTTGTAATAAAGTTTTTGAATTTGATAATAAAGTTATTTTTTTAAGTATCTTTACATTAAGAACAACTTCAAAAAAAAAATTTTTAAAATTTTTTTTTAAAAAAAAGTTCTATTGATTAAAAAATCTAGATATGTATGTTAAGACAAATTTGGGTATATAAGAATAAATAAATAAACAATTTTTGATATAAATTTGATAACAAAATTTATATTTTGAGTATGTTGACATTGATTATAAGTACTAAACAAAATAAATATGGAAATTAATTTTTTTTAAATAAATTGATAAAAATAAAAATAGAATAATTCACAAATAAATAGTGTTTGAGGAAAAAAAGATAATATTTATTTATTTCAATTGTTGAATTGACAAAAAATTGAAAGCTCTAAGTATAAGGTTGATCTTTTTATTTTTGGTCAAAAAAATTAATTCAAAGGAAAAATCTTAATAATAGTTTTAAAAAATCAGGGATATCAAACTATTTTTAATATCTACATATAATGATTATATTTTTTTAGAAATCTTCAGTAAGTGAGTTAATCCTATAAAATAAAAAGAAATTAAGGAAGAAATGTGGAGAGAGAGAAGAGTGTGTGTGTCCCCCGTAAAGAAAGAGAGAGAGAGAGAGAGAGAGAGAGAGAGAGAGACAACAGTAATAAGAGGCGGCGGGTGAGAACGGGCTGAAAAGAAGTGGAGAACGTAAGGAGAGTAAAAAAAAATTCAGAGAAGATGGGTGGGGGCATTTTCATTCTTATATTGAGAGCCCATTGACTGTGATATTATTCCCTCCACGTTCTTATGTCTGTTGAGATTTCCATAGATGGTACCAGCCCGACTTGAATAAGTTTACAAAGACGCACTGTCCTGAAATTTTCTTGATCTTTGAAGGAAGAGCTAGAAGAAACATCCTTAGATGAAATGGAATGGTGGTTGGTGATGGCAGTAGAGATGACTCTGACTTTGATTCTGTCCATACCATTACCCTCACCTCCAACCAACACTCAACTTGGCCAATCCTCCAAGTATGGTCAACCTCAAATTACCATCTATTTCACAAGGGTGATTTTTAATTTCTATACCCAACAATTTTTAATCGATCTTCAAACAAAAAAAAGAAAGAAAAATGGCACTACTACGGTCAGAATTCAAGTGAATCAAAGGCAGTCCTTTTGAATTATGAGAATTTATTTTTCCGTATCAGTGCTATTTTTTTGTCCAAAAATAATTAATTTTTAAAAATTTTATTTTAATTTTTTTAACTTTTCATTTTAAATAGACAAACTGTATCATAAATTCAACTATATCAAACGCGCCATAGTTTCGGAGAGGAAAAGCAAGTAAAAAGTACTATCCTTCTCATTTTAAAGTTTCTCCTTTTTCTTCTAAAACAAGAAAACAATGGTTCTACTTGGCCTAGATTTTAGGGTTCTTTAAGCTAATTGATCAAGTAAAAATGTAGCTAATTTTTTATTTTTTTTTACATTTTTAATATTCTTTTATCAAATTAAGTAAGTTAATTTTATTTATCAAACAAACAAGTTGTTTTTATCTTCTTTAGTGATTTTTTTTTAAAATTTGAACAAAATTTTATATTTTTTAATTTTTTTGTCAAGATGAACTCAAAAAGTATGAATATCAATCAAATAGTAAAAAACGTTCACTAGAGATGAAGAAAATTGGAAACCAAAGCAGCTAGAATAACTATAAAAAAATTAGCCCAAGCTAAGTCTTAGACGTTATTTGACTTGGTTGTTTTTTAGTTTTTTTTTTTTTTGGTATTTAGTGAATTTTTATCATTATTTGATTAGAATTTATACTTTTTTGTTTCTCTTAATGAGATGAATTTAAAAATATAAAAAATTATGTTCCAATTTCAAAAATAAATCTACGTTGCCCAAAAAAAAGCTAATTATCGTGTAAAAATAATTATTTTCTTTAGTTAACTCTGTCCCAAATTAGATAAAAAAAATTACTTTTTTGGACTCCACTTGTCGAAAGGAACTCCTAATTACACATCAATTGCTATTCCATTCTCAAAATTCTCAGTATAATATACACATAAGTGTATAAGATACAGAATTGAATTGAAAAGGCCCAAAAAGCCTGTTTAGGTAAGCGTTTTTTTGTGCTTTTTGGAGATTTTAACAAACAAAAAAAATATTTATAATTGGGATAAGTTTTTTTGCCGTCCAATTAGATTACTTAAGTTTTATTTGATATGTTTAGATTGGTTTCCTAAAAATCAGTTTTTAATATACCCCAAACATCGACGTAGTTTCCTATTCTTGCTTTAACCTAGAAAAAAAACCTGGAAAAACTTGATTTTTCTTTTAGCTACCGTCTAATTTCTTACTCCAAAACTCATACAGTCGTGGGATTCATAAGCATTTAAAAAAAAATCCTTAAATTCTAAAATTGAATAAATTGTTTTATAGTTTGACTTTGACCCAATGGATCTTCTGAACAAACCAAATAAATATTAGAGGCTTGACAATGTTAACCAACGCCCATATGGCTGGGGTTAGAACAACCTTTCTAAGAAAAAGGGAACAAAAACAAAGAGCCGGCCCTTAGAAAGCGGCTTGATAATAGATCTAAGGAATGATCTATCAGCTATGCCAGTTGTGTGTGAGAATTTCGGAAACCGGATTCCATTTCCGCGTTTTCATGGTCTTTGACAGGGCCGATCCTTTGAAAGCGGCTTGATAACAGATCGAAGATTGATCTACTATGCCTTTTGTTGAGATTTGGAAAC
>CM018916.1:5980044-5985044 GCA_009663005.1 Actinidia chinensis
CTATTTTATTTCTCTATGTCTATTTAAGCACATATTTTTTTTTATTATTGACTTTGTTCATTTCATGAATTTTTTTGTTGTCAACCAGTTAAATAATCAATAAACTCAAATTGAAAATATTTTATTACAATCAACGAAGCATCAATAATTCATTATCCAAATTAATGCCAACTCCGAACTAATTCAAATTCCCACAAATCTACATTGTAAAAAAGATTTTATTTAGAAATATTATTACCCCACGGGGCAAGTGCTGTTATTACTGTTGTGTCCCAGACACTAGGCACCAGTCACATCTAACCATATCAACCACACACACAGACACAGATATACGTGTTCTGCCAATCTGCCTACGTCCCGGAGAGGAACCAATAATTCACTATCTCAGGAATGAATTACAATGAGTACAAAGGGAGGAGCTCATCTTCACTCCCTCTCAGCACTCTCTCATCTTTCAACCATCTCATTGTTCTGTTCTCTCCTCTCACAAGCACCACAACTCTCACCCTCAGCAATCTCTCTCTGCTATCAGTACACTACCCCAGCCATTTTGCACACAGAACAACTGTGTGCTCCCAGTACTCCCCAAGGATTACATCTTTGCTTGCTTCCGCCTCCTCGTCTCTCTCTGGCAACCCCTCACTTTATATGCCATAGAGAAGATCAGATGAGCTCAGCCATGAGCTCATACATGCCCCCATTGAAGACTTCGCGAGAAGAGAGGTTGGCCTTCATCTTGTTTCTTCGAGCCATTCTATGTAAAACTGTCAGAGCCTCCTCTTTCTTCTTCTCTTTCTCTTCTTCTCCTCTCTTTCGTCTCTGCCCCATATGAATTACAATGATGCACTATTCATATTGGGAGGCCTGGCTTTGACTTGGGCTTGGGGCTTCATTTCATGTGTCGGGCTTCAATGGGCTGGATCTAACATCTCCCCCTCCAGCCCCTCTGCCATTGGAGGGTATTCTGAAGTCTTTCAAGTTATCTATCCCGACAACTTCTGTCTAGCCCCTTGTAAGATCGCAAGACAGTATCCGAGATACGTTACCCTCATCTGACTATACGGCAACCTTCACTTCCCCCGAATTGAAATGCACTTCCAAACCGCAGTGCTGCACCTTCTCACTTAGGTGCCCTGCTCCCCCACCATGGTGCGCTGCAAATTATGTCGCTTTGCAAGTCATCGTACTCCATCTCTCCTCCCTTGTTACACATCTGGAGAGATTCACCCATCACTTATCTAGAGCAAAAGAGACCATTTCGGCGACGTCGCGCCTGTCGCTGTACATCGACTCTGTCTCTCTCCTCTGAGCTTCTCCATGGACATCCTGCACGTGGTTTGCACCTTCTCCGTTTTTGGCCAGACTTCTGCACACGACCCAAAGCAGTCTATCTTCTTGGCCTCTGTACCACTCGGATCCTTCAAGTACAGCCTTCTAATATTCCTGCGCTGCTTTGGCATGCCTCTGTGCAACTGTTTCTTTCCTTCCCCTCCCTCGTCCATTATCTTCTCGCTAGACCCACTGGGCCCTAAATTTCGGACAACAACTCTTCTTGTCTGGAACACTCCCCCTCTCCCCTCCAGTCGGTATAGCCCTTCAATCTTTCTTTCCCTTCAAGATTTTCCTGTTTCCCTTAGAACTCTGAGTATTCCTCACTAGCTCAAGCTTTCACATCGCTTCGAATCTTGGCATCTCAATGAAACAAGGCCTTCCACCACCCCGGTCCACCCTTCATGGATCTCCCCGTCTGCCATGCGAACCGGACTTATTCCCTTTGCTAACAACTCTTCGTCGTGTTGTTCGTCATCCGTACAAGTCCCTCGCATGCTACAATGTGTAGAGAACAACCCTCCTGTCTCCTGCCAGTGGTAAGCATTTTTGATCAGAATTCAATTGCCGCTTCATCTGCCGATACTACTGCTGTATAACCATCACTCTCATCCACAATAACATTAACTGTTGTTGCTGCCTCTGAAGACTGATCTTGTACTCTTGTTCCTTGGCACACTTCTTTTTGTCCCTCCTAGTCGCAATAAAGCACTTACAGTGCGCCTCTAGATTTTGCCCTCTGTCGCTCTGCCGGTATCTCTCTCTCTCTGACCTCTCTCCTGACCATCTGTGACCCCTTCTTGAGACCCTCTTCTCTGGCCTCTTCTTTTGACCTCTTCTTGTGGCTCTGACTTCTGCTCGTTTATTATTATTCCGCACTTAATTCCCTCTCTAAGTGTCAACACAACTCCCAAGCCTTCCGCATTAAGGATTTTTCTAAGATGTCGTCTCCCGTACATCTCCTTCAACTCACTTGTGTCCACAAACCATGAGCGTCATCTCATCGTGCACATGTTGGAACACCCCTGTGTCCATGCATTGTCTGATTCTGCACACCCATATCTCGGCTACATGATGGAACACTCGTGTCCAATGCATTGTCTAATCTGCCCCATCATCTTCTTGTTCATCGCCTTCCAAGTCCTTCATCCTTGTTTTCCACTGACGTAATCCTGTAGCTGACACGTGATCAGAGGCTCACAAACTACTCCGCCATCTTACTTTTCTCCATATTAAGCAAAATATCCGAAAACTCAAAAAATGCTTTTTTGTCCGAAATCAAACACTTTTGACCCAAAAAATTTTTTTTTTTTTTTTGATTAAATCAGAACTTCAGAACTAAAATTGCAATTTCTCAAAATTCATTCAGGGACCAATTCTGTAAATAACAAAGTCCAGGGACTGAAAGTGGCAATTTAACTAACTGCTTTGGTCAACGGTCAATGGTTGACCGGTCAACGCTAACGGTTCATGCTGCCTGCTCGGTCAACGCGATCAACGACTGGTTCAAAACGGTCAACTCGTGCCTCGGGGGGGGGGGGGGGGACTCGGCTCAGGGTCAACGGCTCGGGTAGAACTGGTCAACGGCTATATTTGAAACTAGTCACTTTGTTGTTGGATTTTTTTTTTAAAATCCCAGACATCATCATTTCTTTTTTTTTTCTTTTCTTTTCTCTTTCTATTCCTCATCCATGATATTTGGCAGACATAATTCACAACACTGCAAGAAATTGCGTGGGGCGCGTGGAAGGCCATCGTCTCCTTTCCCTCTAGCGCGCGTGGTGTGCAGGTATCTGACGCGCCGAAACTTCAGCCCCGGCGCGTGTGGGCTCGTTTTTGGAGATCCGATTTTTGAATTCTGTTTGGTGCTGGAGGGTTGTTTTTTTTTCGTCTCACCTAGCGACTCTGGTGGTATCTCAACGCTTTTTTGAGCACTTCAGTTTGGTCAGAATTCAAAAATCAACATCGGCTTCCATTCGCCGCCGAAATTGCTCCGGTGGACTCTCCGGTGACTAGGACTTGGCTCTGAACCAATTTTTTGTGGCCCACGGACTCGTCATCATCAGTCAGTCATATCTACTATATCAACCACACACAAGACACAGATAATACGTGGTTCTATCCAATCTGTCTGCCTATGTCCACGGAGAGGAACCAATAATTCCTATCTCAAGAATGAATTACAATGAGTTATAATAGGGCGGAGCTTACTTCACTCACCTCTCAGCACTCCTCATCTCCCACCATCTCACGTGTCTTTTCTCCCCTCCACCAGCACCACCCCTCTCACCCTTAGCAGATTCTCTCTCTGCATATCAGTACACTCCCCCAGCCCCTTTGCAACCAGCAACAATTTTGTGTGCTCCCAGTAATAATCCCCCAAGGATTACATCTTGCTTCCGCCCTCCTCTTCTTCTCATCTGGCACCCTCTCATTTATGGGCCATAGGAAGGGCAATGACTCAGTCCGTGAGCTCCTACATCCCACCCTTTTGAGACTTCGGGGAAGAGAGGTGGCCTCCATCTGGACTTCTTCGCAGCCTTCTCTGACAGAAACTGTCAGAGCCTCTCTTTTCTTTCTTTCTCTCTTCCTTTCTTCTTTCTCTTCTCTTTCGTCTCTTGCCCAATATGAATTACAATTGAATGTCACTATTCATATTGGGCCTGGGCTTGACTTGGACTTGTGCTTCATGTGTTGGGCTTCAATGGGCTGGATTCTAACATATACAAATGAGAAATTGTTCTGCAACTAAACGAAACATAAGGGGGGGAAATCTTTCAAATCATCAAAAACCAAATTCGAGAAATTAAGAAACATAAAAATATACCTCCAATGCCAGTACTTATGTCTCTTCTCTTCCTCTCTCTCCGTCCACTATTGGTAGCTGTTATGAGAAATTACTAATAATTTTTATTGATAACAATTATATATAAAATTAAATTAAATTTAAAATTATAAAATAAAAACTTAAGAATGAGATACAAAGCTCCAGAAATTTTTGTTAATAATGTCATGCGCACTCTATATTTTTTTATGGGTTCAACTTTTTTTAAAAAATTATATAACACTAAAAAAAAATTATACATTTTTCAAAGGCTGATGGGTTCAGCTGACCCCATAAGCACCAATGTGGTGCCGCCCCTAGATACAAACAAAATTACAAGCCAAGTCTTGCAAGCATAGTTTTTTTAAGAAAGATTCACCGCATACCGAGAATGTTGTAGACTTTGTCGTGTCTTCCTCCCAAGAAAAATTTGTTAGACTGCATATGTCGAAAAACCACCGAAGTAAATCTTGGCAAACTTGAACTACAAATATCTCTATCTCAACACAGTATTTCCGAACTATGGAATTATTTAAAAAAACTCAATCCTTTAATCAAAAGTCATGGCTCTCTTTTGTAGGAGAACGAAAACGCAAAAGTCCTTTTCCTATAAACTATGAACAAAAAAGAATTATTTTTTCAGTTAGACTATAATAAGAGAAGTTCATATTCAATTTGAGTTCATATTCAATTAGAGTTCTTACACAACAAAAAGAATTTTTTTAATTAACTTCTACAAATTTGAGATCTATGAATACCCCAACATAACTTTCATACCAAAATTTTAATAGTAATCTCTTTACTTATGCAAGTTTTCTCTCTCTATATTTCACTTGTATGAATTCAA
>CM018916.1:6010044-6015044 GCA_009663005.1 Actinidia chinensis
AAAAAGAAACAATGGGATCCACAAGCCTTAACTGATGGGAGAGTTTAAATTATGACACGAAAAAAATATTTTTATTACAATTTAAACTATAGGGTCCAAGTTATTATCAATGCCAAACTCTAGGTCTTTTGCTCAATTCATGAAACACCCCTCTAAACTATTTAATTCTATCACTTACACTTCTTTCATGCCGAATCTATTTGAATAGTAATGAAAATCGATCATTTGTAGTGTTAATGTCTAAAATTAAAGGCCTCTTATGCTCCAAAATATTCTTATTTTTATAAAAAAAAGTCAAACTTTATAACAAGCTTTATTCGCTATTGTTTGTAAATAATACATAACATTTATTAATAAGCCTTAAAATAGAGAATTGACTTATTTTTTGTAAAAGTGATAAAAATATTCTGAACATAAAGGCATTTAATTTAAATACATGGGCAACACGTTATAGATTTTAATCACTATTTTAACAAATTAATAATAAAAAAGGTATAAGTAATATAATTAAATAATTAAAGGCAAATCAATATAATTTATTTTTTAAAATATATAAAAATAATAAAAAACGATCATTTAGGATGTGTTTGTAAAATTAAGCTTTTTTTTTTTACTTTATCATCTTTCAAAGAAGAAATCAAACACGTCGGTCGACCTTCAACATGAAAACACCAAAGGATGGCAACGGGGTAGGTTTGAGACGGGTTCGTCCCAACCCAACCCTGCCCTGCCTCGATTAAGAAACCCCCTCCCTCAACCATGTCGCAAACTCGTGACTAGTTGGAACTCAAAATCTCTTATCCGCCCCGACCCCACCCAGACCCGTTGTGGGGAATGGGGGGTAGGTTTTGTGAAGGTATATACATTTTGATAAACGGGATAAAAAAAATCTATCTAGCTATCGAGCGAGTAGCGATTCTAAGCGAGCGAGCTATATTATATATGATATAATATTAATTAGATAAAATATTATTATTAGTATAAATCAAAAAAAAGCATAAATTACACTATTCCCCTGAGGTTCCAAGTTAAAAACAAGTAACCCCTGATATTGAGAAAATGAAATTCATCCCGCCTGGTTTGAAAACTTATAACAGATTCTCTCATTTACACTGACCACCATGAGGTTCTGAGTTAATACACAAAAGCACTTCTGACAAAAATTATGTGTTTTGTCTTTTAGATTAAAAGATATTGATTTGACGTTAGATGGTTTTGTGTTTGTATTAAACCCGGAAACGCCAAAGATGGTAGTGTAAAATAGGAGAATCTGTTACAAGTTTCAAAATTCAAAGAGGTCATTATAATTTCTCAACGTCAGGAGTACTTTGTGTATTAACCTGAAACCTCAGGGAGGTCAGTGTAATTTACCTTTAAAAAAAGGATAATTTTATCAATTTATAGTTAATCGGGGCGGGTTTGGAGCGTCTAAACCCGAACCTAACCCGAGTTTTAATTTTTTTTTATAACGCACCCGAACCCTTTTATCCATACTCCAAACCCGCCCTATTAAGGTTGGGGAGGGCGGGAACCCGATTTTTTCAGATAATTGCCATTCCTAAAAACGCCAGCCCGTGAAAGCCAAGCCAAGCTGTGGATGAGAGCCTCTGAGCCGATTTCCAGAAGGAGAGTAGTGGAACTGGATTTGAGTTTACCAAACACAAACCTAACCCTAGTTAATTTCTCAGAAGGAGAGGAGTGGAACTAGATTTGAGTTTACCAAACACAAACCTAACCCTAGTTAATTTCTCACAGTACACTTTCACTGAAGTTTCACGTTTCCCCAACTCCTGATTTCACGCTCACCAAGTTGGCTGTCATGTCCTGGTCATCCACAACCTAATCATGATGTTTGTCCACACTTTCCCATCAATTCAATTATTGTGGATAAATGGGACTCCGTAATTATAATTTATTATTCAGTAAACTAAATTAAATCTGAATTATTTACTTTAAATTATAATTTATTTATTTTTAAATTTTAGACCATAACATTTTTATTGTAACCTCTAAAAAAAATTAATTTTCTAAAATAAGTTATTTATATCACATCAGTTTAGTTGACCAAATTTCAATTATTAAAATTCTCTCTTTGGTTGACATATCAATAAATGAGAAAAGTTTATAGAATTAATAAAAAAAATTCATTCAATTTTTTTGAAGTTTCTGACAAATACAGTCATCACCCTATGGTTTGAAAAATAGCACCGATCTCCCTTATTTTTGAAATTAATGACAAAATTTCTCTTGAAACTATTTTTTTTATAAAAATAATAATATTACCATTTGATTTAGGCCTTTATATTTATTTCTCTTTATACACTAATTAAAATAAGTAAATATTATTTTTTAAAAAAAATAATAAAGTTAATTTTTTAATATGTTTAGATTAGAATTAATTAAAAAGTAAAATATTTAAACTAATTGTTCTCTTAAAAAAATTATTGATAACAAAATTTTATTTTTAAGTATATTTTTATCAGTAATATAAAAAAATAAAATATTTAAGTCAATTGTTTTTTTAAAAAAATACTTATTAATAAAAATTAAAAATAGAGTCATGTACAAATAAATGGTGTTTGAGAAAAAAAATAGTATTTATTTATTTTAATTGGTGTATTGAGAAAAAAATATTTGAAAGTCCTAAATCAAATAACAAGTTTGTCATTTTTGCACAAAAAATAGTTATGATGGAATCTTGATATTAGTTTCAAAAGTAAGAGATGTTAGTTCTATTTTGATAACTATATGAGAATGGCTGTAGTTTTTAAAAATCTTAGGGGATGTTAGTGAAATTTATTATAAATTTATTAGTTTGTACAAGAATAACACTTTTGGGGTTAATTTTATTGAACGTCCATGAGGTTTCTAATAAATGTAGTTACTTCACATATAGATTTATGAAATAAAACTAATCTAACTAACTGTTGAAACTATTGTCAAAATTCATTTGAAACTATTTTTTAAGAAAAATAACTTTGCCTTATATTTAGGACTTTCAAATTTATTTTCTCAATAAATCCATTAAAATAAATAAAATATTCTAGTTTTTTTAAAAGCAAATAGATAACGAAATTTATTTTTTAAGTATATTTTGATTGTGGGTACTTTAAAAGTAAACTATATAGATCAATTATTTTTTAAAAAAATTATTTATTAATAAAAAATAAAAATAGAAAAGTTTATAAATAAATGGTGCTTTGTGAAAAAAATATTTATTTTTGTAATAAGTATATTGATAAAAAAAAAATTAAAAGCCTAAATATAATGACAAGATTGTTATTTTGCTAAAAAATTAGCTCAAATGAGAAATCTTGATAATAATTTTAAAAATAAGGAAGGTCGATGTTATTTTTAAAATTACAGGGGGACAGAAGTCGGTGAAATTTACCCTAAAATTTTTTTTTCAAAATTAACCTTTAAAATTTTTAATTGAATAAAAGTGAAAAATGGATGTGTCGTATCAGATTTAAAAGTGTAGGGTAAATAAAAATTTTGCACTATTTTAGTACTTGACAAACAATTTGGAATATAGAAAAGAGAAAATTGAATAAAACAATTGGGACGTTAAAGCAAAAACATGAATGAAAAAGCATAAAAAAATAGTTTTCAAAAAAATATTATATTTTTATCTTTTTTAAAATGTCTCTTCGCTTTACAAAGTCAACTATCAAATATGTAGGCTTTGTTTCGTTTATCTTTTTGATATTTTAATTGCTTTTGCTATTTTTTAAAATTATTTAATTAAAATTATATATTTTTATTTTTATTTTTGTTGAAAGGATTTCGAAAATATAAAAATTTTATTTAAATTTATAAAAAAAATCTAAAAGTCAATTAATTAGCTAATTTAAAGTATAATCGATTTTTTTTTTTTTTATATCGAGATAGATTGATGTGATTTTGAGGTGGTCCCACATCAAAGTGGTGGGACGAAAGAGCATGTGGAATAATAAAACCAGTCACATGATATAAAAGCGGTTTCCGAAATCGGCACGTCAAATGTGCGTGTGCGCTTTAACTTTCCACAAGGTGGTTGGGAAGAAGTGAAGAACTATCAGCACTGTGATTGCGGAAATATTCAGGTGCAGCCGTCCTCACGGTGAGCTGCATGGGAGGAGATTATAGAATTTAATTTGCGCTAGCTAAATTAACTCATTTGAGCTCACTTTCTTGACTTTTTTGGTTTGCAAAAATGATCGAGGAGTTTGCCTAGCAGTTGTGGTGCTCTCTTAACAAATATAATTGTTGCAAAATGCAGTTTTCATTCCCCTTTCACTCCCGACGATTGGCCAAAGCGAGACTGCTTTGTTTGGGTATTTTTTTAATGTTTAATTAAAATTTTATATGTTTTTTCGTTCATCGCAATGAAAAAAAAATCTGAAAAAATATTTTTTTTATCCAATTTGAGAAAAATATTTACTAAATTAAAAAAAATAGTTTATTTGTCTAATAAAAATAAATTTTCTTTTATTTTAGAAATCCTTTAATTCAAATCACATAGAATTTATATGTTTTTTATTTTTTGTGTCAAAATAAATCAAAAATATATAAAATTTGATCAAGGGAAAAAAACTCGCAAACAAAATATCTAATTTAGCTAGTCCAAAATGGACCTAATTATCAATTTGAATCCGTATTTTTTAATTATTTTTTTTTGGAGAGGATTGAATGGGTGTTATAAGATCAGCATAGGACTAACTTTCAATACGTTGAATTGTGGCCGCCCTGTAATAAATGAATCCACGGGAATTTTTGCACTTATCTTACATGATGGAGAATTAGTCAGTAGTTTTAAAAATCACACAACATTATTTTTTAGTCCCACTAACTCAATAATGAATGTTAATAAAATTTTAGATCAGTAAAAGTTGATTTTCAAAGCAGATTTAAAAGATCAAATATATTAGCTTCATAAAATTCGCTTTTAAATAGTTTTAGAATTTTTTTGCCCAAAATCAAATGCAGAAGTTATATTCAGTAAAAATGACATAGTTCAC
>CM018916.1:6125044-6127544 GCA_009663005.1 Actinidia chinensis
CCATTCATAATGCCCAAATGGGGTAGTAAAAGCAATTTTATATCTATCCTTTGGGTGAATTTGTATTTGCCAAAATTCACTTTTTAGGTCGAATTTTGAAAATATCACAGCATTACTTATTCGTTTGATTAAATCTTTTTTATTAGGGATAGGATATCTTATCCATTCTAAAACCTCATTTAATGGTTTGTAATTAATGACTAGGAGGGGAACTTCTCGTTCGATTTTAGAACTTTTATTAACATAAAAGGCAGAACATGACCATGGTGATTTACTTTTACTAATTATGTTATTTTTTAGTAAATCATTTACTTCTGTTTTGTAGGTTTCCATAAGGTTAGAAGTCATTTGAATTGGTCTGGATTTAGTAGGAATCTTACTTTCATAAAAATCTTTAATATATGACAAGGTTACTATATGTTTCTTTCTATGCCAAAAAGCACTAGGGAGAGAAGCACAAATATTTTTTTCAAGTTTTAATTTAAAGTCAATTATCTTACGTTGTAGTTGCTGACTATGTAACTGTTTTTCAATTCTTTTGTATTTTAACTCTTCTTTAAGGAAGTTAATTTGTTTGTGCTTTTGGTTTATGGTATTAATGGATATAGAATGATTTTGTAATTGGTTTAACTTAATAGTTTCTGGTTTAGAAAGGAACTTAAAAGGTGACTCGTTTGCCAAGGGGTTATGATGTTAATCCATTAGCATTAGTAGTAAAGGGATACAATAAGTAAATACAAGGAATTCCTAGAATTCCTTTATTAGTCATGTAAATGATGGAACTTTTAAAACAAACATTATCTTGACAAATGTGAACTTTTGATAATTTATATTTTATATCCATTTTACTACCATTCGCAATGCTTAGTCTTTCAGTAGTTTTGTGATAAAATTTTGTAGGGATTAATCCTTCTTGAATACAGTTTAAGTTTGCTCTTGTATCAATTAGTGCTATGACTTCTATTTCAAATGTTTTAATAATTAGTTTGACCTTTGAATGCCATTTTTGTAAGTGGATTTTATTAATAATATTTATTCTAGTAATATCAGTATCGGTAACTGCTTTACTAGATTCGGCTTCGTCGGACAAGTCCTTTTGAAGTTCGTGGAAATGTCTATCTAATTTTAATACTGTTATTTGTTCTTCTAAATTTTTATCTTTTAGTTTTAAAGTTTTTTATTTCTAATTTAATTGAGTTTATTTCATGTTGTAACTCTGTTAGACAAGTTTCTTTGTGATTAAATTTTTTAAATCTTTCTAAAGTGTTATTAAGGCTTATAAAAGGTTTATCTTTTTGTAGTTTAGGTTCTGTCCATAAGGATTTTAATTTATTAATGTATTGTTGTTTTAAGCTATCATCTTCTAGTTTACTAATTAATTCTATTAAGACTTCTTCTTCTTTTTGAAGTTTTGTGAGTACATTGACTGTTTTACAACAAGTGTTATTACATGCAATATTGATATTATCACTACTGGATGATGAATAACTAGGGGAACTGGGGGAATTCTGAGGACTGTCCAAGTCATTGTCAGAAATGTAACTGTCTATGTTTGTTAATTTAAAGATTTCAAAAATTTTATTCTTATCTTCTTCAGTAATTTGTAGCTTGTTTATCATTGACTTAGACCAACCCTCATTCTTGTAGTGACCTTTTTTACCACATTTGTGACACGTAATATCTTTTTTATGATATTTTTTAGAAGTAGTGTGTTTTTTAGTAGACTGTTGTTTAGGGTTATCATACAATTTATTAGGTTGGGATTTATTGTGGTTATGTTTTTTGGGGAACGAAATTCTTTAAATTTGTTATGTTTATGTTTTCTTACAGAAGGGGCAACGGGGGGCAAACCATATTGCTCACAAAAGTTTTCTAATTCATATTTAGCTTTGTTTTTATCTTTGTTTTCTTGTTTTCTAATCTTCATATCAATACACATTCTTAAGCCTTTTTTTTGAATAATGCTTATTACGTCGCCATAGGTTAATTGATCGTAATCTATAGTTCATGTAGGTCGACTAAGAACGTCTCTGATTTTGCGGGTAAAAAGACTTGGTAAACCATTAATAAATTTTTCTTTCCAAAAAGGTTTAGTACAATCTTATCGTAACATTAATCTAAAGGTAAAAACATCTTTATACCATCTAAAATTACTGAGTGTCGGGCAGTTAAGGTTACTCAATTGGTCATGTATTCTGGAGTGTATGTCACTAGGCGTACCTATAAAATGTTTAATAATTGTATAAATTAAAGTGTTAATTCCATCGGGTTTACTTGATCCAATATTTTCATCAAAAATAGAAAGGTTATTTTCGTCTAGTTGAATAGCATGTTTAATATTTTCTCGTGATTCCTCAGTGAGATATCTATCCCACCAAGATTTTAACATTCCGGTAAAACCAGAGGTTAATAATTCAACTATTTCAGCTTAGGTATAATTTAAATAATTTGTAAGGTAACTATTTGAGACCATAGATAAATGATGTAGTTTTTGTAAAAT
>CM018916.1:6257544-6262544 GCA_009663005.1 Actinidia chinensis
ATAAAATAATAAAATAATAAAATAATAAAATAATAAAATAATAAAATAATAAAATAATAAAATAATAAAATAATAAAATAATAAAATAATAAAATAATAAAATAATAAAATAATAAAATAATAAAATAATAAAATAATAAAATAATAAAATAATAAAATAATAAAATAATAAAATAATAAAATAATAAAATAATAAAATAATAAAATAATAAAATAATAAAATAATAAAATAATAAAATAATAAAATAATAAAATAATAAAATAATAAAATAATAAAATAATAAAATAATAAAATAATAAAATAATAAAATAATAAAATAATAAAATAATAAAATAATAAAATAATAAAATAATAAAATAATAAAATAATAAAATAATAAAATAATAAAATAATAAAATAATAAAATAATAAAATAATAAAATAATAAAATAATAAAATAATAAAATAATAAAATAATAAAATAATAAAATAATAAAATAATAAAATAATAAAATAATAAAATAATAAAATAATAAAATAATAAAATAATAAAATAATAAAATAATAAAATAATAAAATAATAAAATAATAAAATAATAAAATAATAAAATAATAAAATAATAAAATAATAAAATAATAAAATAATAAAATAATAAAATAATAAAATAATAAAATAATAAAATAATAAAATAATAAAATAATAAAATAATAAAATAATAAAATAATAAAATAATAAAATAATAAAATAATAAAATAATAAAATAATAAAATAATAAAATAATAAAATAATAAAATAATAAAATAATAAAATAATAAAATAATAAAATAATAAAATAATAAAATAATAAAATAATAAAATAATAAAATAATAAAATAATAAAATAATAAAATAATAAAATAATAAAATAATAAAATAATAAAATAATAAAATAATAAAATAATAAAATAATAAAATAATAAAATAATAAAATAATAAAATAATAAAATAATAAAATAATAAAATAATAAAATAATAAAATAATAAAATAATAAAATAATAAAATAATAAAATAATAAAATAATAAAATAATAAAATAATAAAATAATAAAATAATAAAATAATAAAATAATAAAATAATAAAATAATAAAATAATAAAATAATAAAATAATAAAATAATAAAATAATAAAATAATAAAATAATAAAATAATAAAATAATAAAATAATAAAATAATAAAATAATAAAATAATAAAATAATAAAATAATAAAATAATAAAATAATAAAATAATAAAATAATAAAATAATAAAATAATAAAATAATAAAATAATAAAATAATAAAATAATAAAATAATAAAATAATAAAATAATAAAATAATAAAATAATAAAATAATAAAATAATAAAATAATAAAATAATAAAATAATAAAATAATAAAATAATAAAATAATAAAATAATAAAATAATAAAATAATAAAATAATAAAATAATAAAATAATAAAATAATAAAATAATAAAATAATAAAATAATAAAATAATAAAATAATAAAATAATAAAATAATAAAATAATAAAATAATAAAATAATAAAATAATAAAATAATAAAATAATAAAATAATAAAATAATAAAATAATAAAATAATAAAATAATAAAATAATAAAATAATAAAATAATAAAATAATAAAATAATAAAATAATAAAATAATAAAATAATAAAATAATAAAATAATAAAATAATAAAATAATAAAATAATAAAATAATAAAATAATAAAATAATAAAATAATAAAATAATAAAATAATAAAATAATAAAATAATAAAATAATAAAATAATAAAATAATAAAATAATAAAATAATAAAATAATAAAATAATAAAATAATAAAATAATAAAATAATAAAATAATAAAATAATAAAATAATAAAATAATAAAATAATAAAATAATAAAATAATAAAATAATAAAATAATAAAATAATAAAATAATAAAATAATAAAATAATAAAATAATAAAATAATAAAATAATAAAATAATAAAATAATAAAATAATAAAATAATAAAATAATAAAATAATAAAATAATAAAATAATAAAATAATAAAATAATAAAATAATAAAATAATAAAATAATAAAATAATAAAATAATAAAATAATAAAATAATAAAATAATAAAATAATAAAATAATAAAATAATAAAATAATAAAATAATAAAATAATAAAATAATAAAATAATAAAATAATAAAATAATAAAATAATAAAATAATAAAATAATAAAATAATAAAATAATAAAATAATAAAATAATAAAATAATAAAATAATAAAATAATAAAATAATAAAATAATAAAATAATAAAATAATAAAATAATAAAATAATAAAATAATAAAATAATAAAATAATAAAATAATAAAATAATAAAATAATAAAATAATAAAATAATAAAATAATAAAATAATAAAATAATAAAATAATAAAATAATAAAATAATAAAATAATAAAATAATAAAATAATAAAATAATAAAATAATAAAATAATAAAATAATAAAATAATAAAATAATAAAATAATAAAATAATAAAATAATAAAATAATAAAATAATAAAATAATAAAATAATAAAATAATAAAATAATAAAATAATAAAATAATAAAATAATAAAATAATAAAATAATAAAATAATAAAATAATAAAATAATAAAATAATAAAATAATAAAATAATAAAATAATAAAATAATAAAATAATAAAATAATAAAATAATAAAATAATAAAATAATAAAATAATAAAATAATAAAATAATAAAATAATAAAATAATAAAATAATAAAATAATAAAATAATAAAATAATAAAATAATAAAATAATAAAATAATAAAATAATAAAATAATAAAATAATAAAATAATAAAATAATAAAATAATAAAATAATAAAATAATAAAATAATAAAATAATAAAATAATAAAATAATAAAATAATAAAATAATAAAATAATAAAATAATAAAATAATAAAATAATAAAATAATAAAATAATAAAATAATAAAATAATAAAATAATAAAATAATAAAATAATAAAATAATAAAATAATAAAATAATAAAATAATAAAATAATAAAATAATAAAATAATAAAATAATAAAATAATAAAATAATAAAATAATAAAATAATAAAATAATAAAATAATAAAATAATAAAATAATAAAATAATAAAATAATAAAATAATAAAATAATAAAATAATAAAATAATAAAATAATAAAATAATAAAATAATAAAATAATAAAATAATAAAATAATAAAATAATAAAATAATAAAATAATAAAATAATAAAATAATAAAATAATAAAATAATAAAATAATAAAATAATAAAATAATAAAATAATAAAATAATAAAATAATAAAATAATAAAATAATAAAATAATAAAATAATAAAATAATAAAATAATAAAATAATAAAATAATAAAATAATAAAATAATAAAATAATAAAATAATAAAATAATAAAATAATAAAATAATAAAATAATAAAATAATAAAATAATAAAATAATAAAATAATAAAATAATAAAATAATAAAATAATAAAATAATAAAATAATAAAATAATAAAATAATAAAATAATAAAATAATAAAATAATAAAATAATAAAATAATAAAATAATAAAATAATAAAATAATAAAATAATAAAATAATAAAATAATAAAATAATAAAATAATAAAATAATAAAATAATAAAATAATAAAATAATAAAATAATAAAATAATAAAATAATAAAATAATAAAATAATAAAATAATAAAATAATAAAATAATAAAATAATAAAATAATAAAATAATAAAATAATAAAATAATAAAATAATAAAATAATAAAATAATAAAATAATAAAATAATAAAATAATAAAATAATAAAATAATAAAATAATAAAATAATAAAATAATAAAATAATAAAATAATAAAATAATAAAATAATAAAATAATAAAATAATAAAATAATAAAATAATAAAATAATAAAATAATAAAATAATAAAATAATAAAATAATAAAATAATAAAATAATAAAATAATAAAATAATAAAATAATAAAATAATAAAATAATAAAATAATAAAATAATAAAATAATAAAATAATAAAATAATAAAATAATAAAATAATAAAATAATAAAATAATAAAATAATAAAATAATAAAATAATAAAATAATAAAATAATAAAATAATAAAATAATAAAATAATAAAATAATAAAATAATAAAATAATAAAATAATAAAATAATAAAATAATAAAATAATAAAATAATAAAATAATAAAATAATAAAATAATAAAATAATAAAATAATAAAATAATAAAATAATAAAATAATAAAATAATAAAATAATAAAATAATAAAATAATAAAATAATAAAATAATAAAATAATAAAATAATAAAATAATAAAATAATAAAATAATAAAATAATAAAATAATAAAATAATAAAATAATAAAATAATAAAATAATAAAATAATAAAATAATAAAATAATAAAATAATAAAATAATAAAATAATAAAATAATAAAATAATAAAATAATAAAATAATAAAATAATAAAATAATAAAATAATAAAATAATAAAATAATAAAATAATAAAATAATAAAATAATAAAATAATAAAATAATAAAATAATAAAATAATAAAATAATAAAATAATAAAATAATAAAATAATAAAATAATAAAATAATAAAATAATAAAATAATAAAATAATAAAATAATAAAATAATAAAATAATAAAATAATAAAATAATAAAATAATAAAATAATAAAATAATAAAATAATAAAATAATAAAATAATAAAATAATAAAATAATAAAATAATAAAATAATAAAATAATAAAATAATAAAATAATAAAATAATAAAATAATAAAATAATAAAATAATAAAATAATAAAATAATAAAATAATAAAATAATAAAATAATAAAATAATAAAATAATAAAATAATAAAATAATAAAATAATAAAATAATAAAATAATAAAATAATAAAATA
>CM018916.1:6295044-6300044 GCA_009663005.1 Actinidia chinensis
ACTACTTGGGATCTATCTCGAGCACACGTTTGGCGAGAGATCAAGTTTTGGCCCATTGCCGGGGAGTTGAAGGAACGAGCAAATCGCTAAAATATATATATATATATATATATAATACGAATTTTGACTATTGACTACCGAATTTTGACTATTGAATTTTGACCGGTCAATTTAAAAAAAATAAAAAAATATTGTGTGTTATGTGTTGGACTATGGATTAGGCATACTAATTTGCGCATTGGCATATGCATGTCCATTGGGCACGAATAGACAATAGATGCCTTTTCCAGTTGACCCACCAATCAACCCACCCACCAGTTAACGCACCTCCCAATCTCGTAGTGGTCGACCTAGATACCTTTCTAGGAAGACCAAAAGGAAGAAGGGAGGTACCCCACTTTGCCCCACAAAATCCAATGCAATGCTTAATCCACCAACTGGGTGAATGCCTAAAATCCAATCCTCCTCCAAATCCGGCACATGGCTTAGGGGGTGATACATTGGAAACGGGAGCATCCATGGAGGCATTGGAGCTCCCCAATTTCGAACATTGAAGATTACAAATGACCTGCCGCGTCAACCACTGAGTTTCATGCATTGTTTTTCCACCCCACTATACACCGCTCTCTGAACATATGACCAGGCTATGATGCAATGCGTCCCTCATTTTCATGGGGTAGATCATAAAGGCCTTATGCCGTCATTAAGAATTTGAAGATGCATGCTCCATTAGTGATGGATAATTCTGTCCAAGGAAACTTTTTTCTTCCACTTTTTCTTTTATTGTTTAAAAATACTGCTATACATGATTCAATTCTTTGAGACTACTTTCTATCCACTCTTGGCAACTCTTTCAGGAACATTTTTAAAAAAGTTTTTTTCAGAAAATAAAACAAAGCATTTAGACGCTAATCTCATCCAATTTTCTCCCATGTTGGGAGAAAATGTTCTTTCAATGTTAGATCTTTTTAAGGAGCTTCTTTTTAACCTCTTTGCCCACACACCATGGCTTTGCTGAATGGCACGTAATCAACAATCTTCTACTGCCTCTCTTATGTGCCCCACAACAAAACAATTTGTCGAACCATGTGGCACTGGAACTTCATGGATAAGCAACCTCACAAACTATTCCTATTATTGATTAACCTTCGCAAATTTGACTCGAGATTTGGGCATATCCATTGGACTCGTCATTCGAAGGTAGCCTCACCAACAAGGGAACAAATACCATTGAAAGAGGTTTGACGATGTGAATGCTAGGCTTGCCACCAATGGCAAGAAAATTAGACAACCCAGAGCTTACAAAGATTAATGCAGTGGGGAGTGAAGAGCTAAGAAGTGTGGTGGGTGCCGTGTGTGATAACCAAAAAGCACACCCATAATCGTGCCCGATCATTCCAATTCCAGGTGTTCAAGGAGGCCTTGATGGGCCAAGTCATGCTATTGTTCACTTGGCAAGGATCAAGAAACCCATACTCCAATACTTATAAACCAACCCGGTGTTGAGAGTCACTCCAAATTTGGATGGCACAATGAGGGGGACTTCAAATCCCCAAGCATATCAAGGAGGGTTCACAACCTCAACCTTTCAAGCACCTCCCTCCACCATCCAACCACAGAATTATCAACCTTTCAAACTGTAGTTACAATCATTCTTTCTCGACTTCTAACCCAAAGCCATTCTAACTAACCTCCACCTCAACCTCAATCCAACACATATCAAACCCCCCCACAAAAAGGTCGTTAGAGGATACCCCTTACAATTCATTCAATCCCATGAGTGGTAAATTCATGGGTTGATTAAAACATTGGAGGCATTAAGAGTCAATTGACCTCTTCTCACACAGACTTGACCCTTACTAAGAAAGGTAAGTTACCTGCCAACCTCACCAAACCCGCCAGGCATGTGCATTCCACTGAGATCGTCGAACCAACCATCTTCTTCCTTGCCAAGAGCAAGTCTAAGCCATCACGGTTTAAGAGTGGTAAGCTATTGACAGACTCTTCTTCCTATTGATCATAAGGGTAGGGAGAGGCGTCTAAAGTAGTTTGCGGTACGGTTAGGGGCGATAGAGAGACTGGTGAAAATAAGAGAGGTGATGGAGTGCCCATAGAGGAGGCGACAAGAATGAAAAAGGGAACATGCGAGGAAAAGAAAGAGTGGGTTAGTACCCAAGAGTGGGAGGTCTTAGGGAGGAACTTGAGATTTTTGCTCTGACCCATTTCCAATCACGGTTAAGCAAACCCAAGACCAATGTTTGAGTTCTGGAGATTTATGAGACTTTCAACAAGTCAAAAAATTTACCGCTCTTAGACGCCATAAAACAATGCCCTCTTATGCTAAATAAATAGGGACTCTGCGAAAATAACGGCATTGTTCACAAGGTTGGCTTACCATACCATCGTCAAACTCAGGTCCAGTTGATTAGCCAATCATAGAAATCAAGACATCTTAGAAAAATGTTAATCCGTTCTAGAAAAAATTGGTCTTTGCGCTTAAATTGATGCTTGTATGCCATCAAACGCTACAAAACCATTCTTTGGTGTCTCTCCATATCGTCATTGTAATGGGAAAGCATGTTCACCTCCACCGCCCTCCCGGTTGAGGTCGAACCCATGGCATATTGGGCAATTCGACAATATAATAGAGGAATTTTGGTGAGCCGGCAACCACCCGTAAGTTACAATTGATGAACTCAATTAAATAAGAAATGATGCGTATGAGAAATGCACAATTTCAAGCTAAGATGAAAGCCGTCATGACCAACAAATTTACGTAAAAACTTTTCATGTTGTCAAAAAGTTCTTCTTTTACAATTCCCGATTACATCTCTTTCCGGGAAAATTGAGAAGTAAAATGCAGGCCCTCTATCAAATAGGGAAATTTCTCCCCCATGGTTGCTATTGGAAAATACAAATCCTACGAATGACATGAATTTCAAAGTCACGGGCAAGGTTAAGAGCGCCTCAGTTGATCTTCCGTGTGAGATGATGATTGGTGAATCCATTGTATCCACCATCATGTTTGAACTCCCTACGTTTCTGTCCCCACGCCCTCCCCGTCCCCTTTAAAACCTTAATTTTGTGTGCTTTGAGGACAATGCAACCTTTAAGTTGGGGGGTGGGCGAGCATGTTACGAGATCATCTTTTTTAAATAATTTCTTTATTTTTTGGTAGATTTTTTTTTTTATATTTTTTTATAATTGTAATCTTTCAGTTTGATTTGTTTTTTTCTTTTTCTTGATTGTTTCTTTATTAAAAAAATTAAAACTTAAAAAAAAAATTTAAATTTTAAATTTTAAAAATTTTTAAAAAATTAAAAAAAAATAAAAAAAAAAAAAACAAAAAACATGATTGAGGTATTCTATCAAACCTTGTTAATGTTTTATTGAAGTAATTTTCAGTATTAATCTAGGATTATCGATCTTATGGACACTTGGAAGTGGTTCGGTAAAGGTTTGATGTATCATATGATTCATACTTTGGTTTGTATTTTTCACAACTTTTCTATAATTTTTTATGTTTTTGTTGTGATTGGGAGTGTTAGAGATTATCTTAAGGAACTATCGCTCTATTTCATTCATTGCCATCTGTGATGAATAGATGCCTCATGCATTAAACTAGTGTTGAATGATATAATTCACTTTTGTATCGTGAAAACTTATAATTTTGTCATAAATCCATCATAAGAGAGAGTATAACATCATTGTACACTGGCATGCTAATAATGACATCTTACGTACTCTCGTGTGGCCTGCGTATTCTTAAAGAATGGAGAATTGTACTCTTGTGAAGTTTAGAGCCTGATTTACATTTATATTCAGGGCATGATTGATTTTCATTCATTAAGAGTTACAACATCATGCTTGATTTTGGTTTACGATGTTGAGTATTAGTTGGAATTTGATACCCTTATATACTCTTAAAGTTTTAATTTGTAATGTTCTCTTCGAATTATAAAAGTACAAGCCATTCATTACATTGATCCATTCTTGTTTATCTTTCTTTCTCGATATTCAATATATCAAATTTGTCAATCCTAAATTCCAGAATTATGCATTTTCTATACAATTTATAACTTTTACAATCTTCTTTCCTTTCCTCTTCCCTCCCCTCCTCCCCCATTCTTCCACGTCTTCCCCCCCCCAATTAGAAGTTTAAAAGTGAATATTCATTGATCATCATGTGGTATTCGGGCATGCATATGTTGAAACTTCTTACCACTTTTCATCCTCTTACATTGCTCTTCTATTCACCATCCATATGGCCACAATATCCGAAATTTGATGATCTTTAATCAAGTGCGTATAAGTCATCATGTCCATTCTCTAATTGTGGCTTAACCAGTAAATATTTTTTTATGAACCTATGCCAAGGCGTACACTTACAATTTATCGATTTTGAGTTCAGGAATTGCTATACTTGCATATCTTTTTATATTACTCTTAAATGAGCTTTCCATTGAGATACCATGTGTTCATATTCAAAGTTGAGTGTATGCCTCATGGGACTTGAAATCGAAGCATAAAGGATCATTAATTGTAGATGGTAGAGTTATATATCTTGATGTGTACTCCAATGTGATTTCTCTCTTCAATACTTTGTGCCTTTAAACTTGCATATTTCATAATTTAAGGGGGTTCGAGATTTCTTTGAATGGAGTTATTGCATACTATCGTATCTATATTATTTTTTTTACATGACATGATCGATCTTTATGGGTGTCATCACTGGAAACCATCACGAGACACCATCGTCCACTAGGGGTTACCTAGGAGTTTAAAAGCTTGGTGGTCAAAAGCTAAATACTCCGTGACTCCACGAAGTGGAGATTATCCTTTATATTTGGTTTTATATAGTTTTTTGCTAGCACTAATAAAATGCAAGTTGGGAGTGTGATTACAGGTGGCATAAAATTGTATTATAAATCTTTAATTCGCACGTTGTTAGACCAATTAGCATTAATTTTCTTATTTAGGTTATATATTTGTTTATTATA
>CM018916.1:6330044-6332544 GCA_009663005.1 Actinidia chinensis
AAATTTAAGATTTTCAAAAGCAAAGTGCAAAATATATTAAGCAAAAATATTAAAATTCTAAAAAGTGATAGAGGTGATGTATATGAATCACCATTTAAAAAATTATGTGCAATAAATGATATTATACACCAAACGACAATACCATATTCTACTCAATTTAATGGCATTGCCGAAAGAAAAAAATAGAACTTTAAAAGAAATGATAAATGTTTTATTGATAAGTTTTAGACTTCCACAAAACTTGTGGAGGGAAGCTATTCTAATCGCTAATCATATACTAAATAGTTTGCTTCACAAGAAATTGAATAATACTCCCTATGAATTATGAAAAAAAAAAAGAGTTTTCCTTCAAATACTTCAAAGTGTGGGAGTGTCTTACTAAAGTTTCTATATATACTCCTAAAAAACTTAGGATTGATCCTACAACAGTGGATTATGTATTTATTAGATATGAACAAAATAATAGTGCATAATGCATATAGATTTCTAGTACAAAAATTTAAAATTTTAAATATACATGAGAATACTATCATAGAGACAAAAACTGTATATTTCTTTGAAAATATTTTTTCATATAAAGAATTACAAGAAATGAATTCGTTAAAAGATCTTATTAAGAGGTAAATGAATCAAACATATCACCACAAGAGAAAACAATAAGATAAATTAAAAAAAAATTACTAAGTTTTTTGATTTAGATTTTATAATTTTTCTTATGAAAAATGAGCTGCAAAGGTTTAGAGAAGCAATGTCTTCTTTAGAAGCACCTCAATGGAAAAAAAAGCAGTTAATAATGAGATAAAATTAATTTTCTAAAATCACACTTGAGAATTAGTGGATCTTCTTCTGTAAATAAACCACTTGAATATAAGTGAATTTTCAAACGAAAGTTAAAGGCTGATGGATCTATAGATAAATATAATGCGAAGCTTGTTATAAAATATTGTAGAGAAAAGTAGAAACTCGATTATTTCGATACATACTCTCTTTTTACGAGAATTACATCCATTAGACTATTAATAATATTTTTTGTTATAAATAAAAAAACTCACCAAATGGATGTAAAGACAGTCATCCTAAGTGGTGAATTGGAAGAAGAATTTATACGAAACAACCTGTAAAATCCTTTATAGATTAAAACAAGCAACTAAACAATGTCATAAAAATTTTGACAATATCATGATTTAAAAATCAATGAATGTGACAAATGTGTATATGTCAAAAATTCTAAAAACGAATATGTTATTGTTTATCTGTATGTAGATGACATATTAATTATTAAAAGTAATAATTACATGATCACATCTACTAAAAGAATTCTGATCTCAAATTTTGACATGAAAAACCTTGGCGTAGAAGATATAATTTTGAGATTAAAATTTTCTTATCACAATCACATTATGTGAATAAAATTTTTTAAAAAAATGACAAGGATAGGGATGGAAAGCAAACATCCTAATAGAGGTTGTAAATTGTATATCTAATAAGGAATTACTAAAAAAAGCAGTATTCACAATTGTTATACTTAGGCTTTAAATAGACAGTTATGTTTACTTAATAAATTGTACAAGACTATAATTGCTTATGCGGGGTTGAGTAAATTGAGTAAAAAAAAAGGGGGGGGGGGAATTTACTATAATCCATAGAGAAAATCATGTAAGGTAATAATTCGAATTTTAAGATATTCTTAGATATACACAAAATTGTGAATTATTTATCTGGATTATCCTGTAGTATCTGAGGGATATTGTGATGCATTGGATCTCAGACTCAAAATCTCTAAATCAACAAGTGGTATCCTTAGGCGCTGTTTTTAATGCTAAATGGAATTTTTTTTTAAACAATTTTTAGAGAAGATTCACAAATGGATCAAAGTAAAATTGTATAATGATAAGGCTAGACATATCATTGTAAACAAATAACAGTTTAATCAACTGATTGCCCTAATGATGATTTCATAGATTATGTAAAATTGAAAAGGATAACATCACGGACCGCTTACAAAAGGGTGGACATAGAAGAACGTATATAAATTTCGGGAAGGGGAAATAGGACTAAAGTCTTTTAGTCAAATAGGTGCATAGTGGAAGGAAACCGACGTAGTTACTGGAGACCACAAATTTAGGTTCGAAAAGGACAATTAAACAATGGTGTACTCAATGGTAGAAGCACATATAGTAGAAAAGGGTAAAACTTTTTTGACCACCTATTCCTATGAAGTAACATGTTGTATGTGTGAGCAATTAATATAAGCTTAGGTTTTAATGGCATTTGTATCTTGAAACATTCAAATGGAGTATTGTAGAGTACTCTTAACAAGATATTACTTATATGAGTGTGGATTGAGATCGTTCCTATAAGAATTTTGGGCTGAATTCTCTAGAGTACTCATGAAAATCAAGTGTTGTTCAGGATCAAAATAACACACAATCATGAGAACCAAAAGTATTCGAAGAGTTATCGTGTAAATATTGTTGTCTTGGATTTACACTCAAAACTA
>CM018916.1:6382544-6385044 GCA_009663005.1 Actinidia chinensis
TGTACAACTCCTCAAAATTGGCTTTGTCTCCATCATCTGAGTTTCTAATTGGACATCCTGCACTAGTTGCACCACCCGTGTCTGGCTAGACTTCTGTACACATCTAAACGCATCTCCCTATGCTCATGTACCCAGTACCCCTACGGATCCAGGTACCCATGCGCTTGCTCTGCATACCTTTGTGCAACTGTTGCATTTCTTGTCTATTTTGCTTGCTAATACCACTGGACCCATGTCTGATAGTAGCTCTCCCTATTTGAACACTAACCTCCAGTCGGAATAGTCTCCCAGCCTTTCCTCTCTGTAGTACGTCCTTGTTTCTCTTGGAAACCACTAGCTGCAAAGTTGCAACCCTTCGAATCTAGTATTCCAATGGAAATCAATTTTTTCTCGCAAATTAAGAATATTGCTTACCTCGGTCAATGTTAGAGACCTCTCGTCTGCCATGCGGAATCGGACTGATCCTTTGCTAACAACACTGCTCGTTGTGTTGTGCGCCATCCGTACAAGTCCACTATCACATGTTGCATATGCAGAGAACATCTCTCGATCTCCGCACAAGTGGTAAGCACTGCCTGAATTCAATATCCAATCTGATTTCTCATCTACCAATGCTGCTAAGAGAATATCACTGTTTGAATATGTCGTTGTGACTGCCTCTAAAGACTGATCATTCTCCATCTTTGCTTTATACTTTGGGCAATTTCTCTTGATATACCTTTCCTAGTTGTAGTAAAAACACTTAAAAGTATGGATTTCCGACTGTGACCTTGGTTGTCCTTTGTTGGTGCCCCTTTGATGACCTCTTCCTTGAGTTCAACCTCTTTCCTTGCTTTCCTGTGAGATTGGGGCGCGCGACTTATTACTATCCGTCATATCCATTTCTTTCCTCTGCGCCTCTTCATTAAATAGGGTATCCTTGACCTTACTACTGGTCAACTTCCCATTTGGCGTTGAATTGCTAAGAGAAACCACCGTCTCCCAACTATCTGTCAAGAAACTCAAAAGCAGTAGGGCCTATGTCTCATCGTTGTACTATAGGTCAATACTAGCTAATTGATCGACCAAATTCTGGAATTCACTCGTATGTTCTGCCACTGAAGTCCCACTCTCAAGCTTCAAATTCACTAGCCTTCTCTTCAATAAGGCTTTGTTCTGAAATGTCTTCGCTTTATACATCATCTCCAGCTTGGTCCACAATTCATAAGCACTCATCTCCCGTGTTACATGATGGAACACCTCATGTCCAATCCACTGTATGATCTGCCCAATTGTTTTCTGGTTAATCTTCTTCAATTCCTCATCCTTTCTCGCTGCTGCAGGTTTGTCTCCCTTATTCTCTAACGGGTCGTACAAATCTTCACAGAATAGGATATCCTCCATCTGTAGTTTCCACAATGCATAATTAATGGCTAATAGCATAATCATAACCCATGTATTATTCTCCGCCATCTCACTTCATCCAATTAGAAGAAAAAAATCCAAAAACTAACGTCGAAGATGGATCTGGAATGTTGAAAAACCTAAAAAAAGGCCAAACTGTCAAAATTAGAACCTTTTGGGACTAAACTATCAAAATCGGAAACTTCAAGGATCAAATTATAATTTTTCAGGAACTTTAGGAATATTTTCAAAATATTCATTCTCAGGTGGCTCGGTCAACAGCTGGCTTCGACTCGGTTAATCGGTTTGTCTACGTCACTCAATGGCTTGGTCAACGCCTTTGGCGTTTGGCGCGGTCAACGAAGTTCATTGGCTCGGTCAATCGACTCGGTTCGTCGGCTTAAGCATCAAGTTGTGTGCGCGTGTGGTGCGTGAGAACGGCGGGTCCCATTCCCACATTCGCAAACTTCCGGCGGCGTGTGGGGCTGCTTGCGCTGTCTGTTTGGCTTCAACTTTATGTTGACGGACTCATCTCGAAGAGAGGAAGGTGGTGTGCTTAATATCTAATTTTGAGCAACTTTGGATCTGGACAGTATGCAAGATCTGCTTTGTTCTTTGCAAAAGATTCTTCGGTGACCCCAACCTTACTCTGATACCAATTGTTGTGCTCAAAAATCGAATCACCAATTGTTAGGTAAAAACTCACATTACCCTTTACTATCCAGATGAACCACACACACAAAACAATAAAGACTTGCGTGGTTCAACCAATGATGCCAACGTCCATGGAGAGCAATCAATAATCGACAAATCGAATGAAGGGGATTATAAACAGAGGAGAATCACACTCTACTCACATCTCTCTATTCTCTCTCACAATCTCTCTCTGTCTAGCCTCTCTTTTTAGTCACATCTCTCTCTAACCTAGCACATCTAAGTCTCACAACCCTACCTTCTCTTTTATAGACTAAGGACATGAGGTGGTAGACTTCTAGATACTTAATTGTTATCCCATTCTATATAGGAAAACATATCATAACTCAAGACTAATCCTTTCAAGAGTTCTACTCCTACATAAACACTTCATGTAGGCCAACTGGGTATGGACCCAAAAATG
>CM018916.1:6412544-6415044 GCA_009663005.1 Actinidia chinensis
TAGAGTCAAATAATGCCAAAATAGTTACAACATCAATGCATATTTCTTAACAAAAAAGGAAAAAAAATAATCAATGCACTTTTTATACTTTTTAATGTATTTTTATGAATTTTTATATACTTTTTTACAAATTTTAATACAGTTTTTAAATCTTAGCGACCACCCACTGAGAGTTGGTTAGCATTTTCTTTTAAAATTTAGCTGGTTTGGATAAATTGGACTAATAGTTAGATTATTTTCATCTCTAGTGAATTTTTTATAATTTTATGTTCAATTTCTTTTTTTTCTTTTACGTTTCCGAGGAATCAAAAAAGTAAATTTCTCTTCAAAAAGTCACTAATTTAAATTAATTCCAATAATTTCTTTTCTTGTAAAATCCATTTACCTTTGAATTTTAGTGGGTTAGATTCGTCTTTCGTATAAAAGTCTAAAAAGTAAACACACCAAAAACACAAATAATCAAACTTGTGGTACAATTTAACCCAAACCGATCCTTATTGTATAAACTTACTTCTTTCTTTTCGTACCCCAATTTACCCTAATTTTTTTTCTTGTTTCCCATGCACACACATCTATATAACCCACCATCTCCCACGTGAGTGGAGCCACACTAAGGTGAGTGATTTTAAAAAACAATTACATTATTATTCATAATATAATTTATTATAAATATAATCTTGACTCCACAAATAATTAATAATTTGTCATAAATTCTATAAATTCTACAATTTTGGCTCCGCTGAATATAAGTTATGATAATTTTGACCCCGCTGAATATAAGTTATGACAATTTTAACCCCACTAAACTTAAATTCTGGCTCTGCTTCTTCACTCCCACTCAAAAAACCTACACAACCATATCTAAAACCCTAACAAAACCAAGTATCTCTCACATGGCTTCTTCACCCCCATCCATCTCTAAAATCCTAACAAAACTAAAAAAACATAGCCTTTATCTATGTTTTATCCAAGGAGCAATATTAATTCAAAATATTACAACTATGAGCAATATTATACGATCCAAGACAAAAAGAGAACAAACCATTCAATCGCGTACACATCAGAATTTTTTCGTGAAAACCCTTGAATGAGAGAAAAACCACATGTCTTTTTTGCTGGATAAAGATCATACATTATAACTTGATGTTTAGACGGTTACAAGAGTCTTACAATCAAAAGCTATCAATTCCATGATCTAATGATTGTCTAGATCTAGCTCATATCCACGATTCACCGTCTCCGTGCTTGATCACCATTCAGATCCCCTTAGAACGGATTTCATGCCTCGAACTCCATCAAAAATCTTGATTTCTTCAATTTGATTGAAGATAATTTGTGCTAATTAAGATCTGTTTCAGAGCTTTTTGGAAGATAGAGACTACTTTTCATTTGGGTATTATGATAAAGGCGGCTTAGATACCGTTTGGGGAAGTGTGCTGGGCCTTTTATAGGTGAACAGAAACCCTAGCAGCGTGATTTTTGACTCTGCAGTTTTTTGTGTCTTGCTCCCGCAAAAATCCTACGAGATCTGTGTACTTTTGTGAGCTCTCGGCTTTTGCCCTCGACGTCCTGCATCATCCTGCAAAGTACTCGCGAGGTACTCGCAAGCTCTTTATAAAATTGCTGGCTCTATGTATTTTCCCTCGAGATCCCTCGACATCCCTTGACGTACCCGCGAGGTCTTGATCAAATTCCAGACCACTGTTTTTGCCCTCAAGATCCCTCGAAATCCATCGGCGTCTCTTGAAGTCCCCTTTTATCATCCTCGATGTATCATACAAGTCTCTCTTAGCACAACCTTGCATGAATATATTTGAAAACTTTTTCGAATGCTTATGATTGATAATCCAAATCCCCGAATTACATTAAATAAGACAAGTCACGAATTTGACCACTTACAAAACCTTTCAATCTCCCCCTTTGGCAATTTCGTGACCAAAACCCAATACTATGATACATTATAAGAAAATGATAACTAATACAATAAAACCCCAATCACAAGCACAAAGGATCATCCCTGCATATATGGTAACAAAACAACCAAACCGATCAAGTGCAAGAGATAATAATATAATATAGAATCGATATCAAAGTTATAGAGTAGACATACGTAAGATACGTAAGAGTAGAGTTTACTCTCTCCATTTTTAGAACAAATTGACAAAGAGAGCATAGGAAACCAAGCCAATAAGCAACAAATATACATCCAAAAGCACCAAATAGTCAATATAATCAAAGCTAACATGCAAAATATCCATAAAGCTTATAAAAACATCCAAATACAACCAATCCTAAAAAAATGCAGTGTCCATAATTACAAAACCAAATCACCGATGATGAATACTATTTATAAAATCATTCACTTCAGTGATGAACTTAATGTCTCGGCCAGACAATGCCGAAAGAGTATTGCGGATTGAGACAATATCATGCGCCTGACGCTCCACAAACCTGCCTAATGCGCTCGACTAAGTTCGTATAAATAACATTCATATGAGTG
>CM018916.1:6437544-6440044 GCA_009663005.1 Actinidia chinensis
TGGTATGTGGTAGAGTTAATGTTTGGTTGCCAGGAAAATGTTTTGTAGTAAATAGGGAGTTAGAATGATGGGGCAAGCGTCATAAATTTGGTGAGCTGCTAAAGGGTAGAAAGGTAATTTTATTTGGTTTGACTAACTCCGTGGACAAATTCTGACAGGGGGGTCAGTATAATTTCCAGGAGGGGGGGAATTTGGCATTGGGTCAATCCAATTTCTTGGATAAATTTGGCCGTATTAATTAAAGAAATTAAAAAAGTAAATAAAAGAATTAATAAAGTCCAAGTTAATCAAAAATAAAAGTTTTGAATGAATATGGATTTTAATAGTTTTTGAAATAATAATAATAATAGTAATAATAATAATAATTTTAATTTTTGTTTCCTATAATAGAGACAAAATTAAAAAGTAAAAAAATATAATAAATAGTTAAAGATGAAAATAATCCAAAAAAATAAATTATTTAGCAACATTTTTAAATTTTTATTTGAAAAATATAGTAAATATACTTGCAAAAAACAATATATTTTATATCTATCAAATAAATAATGAATCATGGTGTTTCTTGAAGGTTCTGATTAAAGACTCAAAATTATTAACATTAATATGTAAAATAACGTAGTTTTAATATAATGAATCTATCCATTATAATGGAGATGATCATCACGAATGGTTAAACGATTGTTTACTCGCCTGCTTTTGACGTGATGTTGTTAATGGTATTGGTAATTGAACTATTTTTTTACCCTCCACTTCTGTAAAAAAATTATAACAATTTCTGATACATTTATACTATTAATTATACAAAACGGTGTTTTCATCCCAAGGATTCTGAGAACTTTAAAGTTCTCACAATTTTTTCTGAATATTTTGACTTTTAAAATACAGAAAAATGCATGTCGCCCATATTCATCTGGCAATATGTAAATCTTAATTACATTTATCGTACTAAATATCCTATTAGATATCTATTATCCTACTAAAAATATTATCTGACATCTTTTATCTAAAACATACATTTAAATTTAAAATATAAATTTATTGCCAATATTCCTTATCGGATATATGATACTCAAACTTTTGTAGATGGTTGAATGTTTGGTAAATTTGGTAAAGCTGTGAGATTAGAATTTAGTAAGTGTTTGGTCCCAAAGTTGTAAATGTGTGTTTTTGAAATAACATTGTCTGAATTGTCCTCTATTGATTTAATGCAATACTATACTTATAGTGACTTGATTGTAATTATCTCAAGATAGTAAGGACATTCCAGTCTTTTAATTGGGAGATAAATTTAACAGAGCAACACTAGCAACCATAAGAATTGAAAGACTTGGAGACAACAAACAAAAGAAAAACAGATAACACCCTAAAAGACAAGTATAAGTACGAGAATTATTGATAACGGAAATAGTTATTCAGAGCCGAAGGAGCTAGCTTGTGTGCAGATTCAACACGAAAACACGAACATGTCAGACATTCTATTTAAGGCTTGGTAAAATTTCTTTTTTACCAAGATTTTTTTTACATTTTGATAAATATTTTTAAATTTTATGTTTGCTCCTGAATGAAGAATCATGGAAAACCAAAGAAATTTCAGATTTCTACCAAAAGATTGAAAAATTTCGAACGAAAAGCAAAAGGATTCCTATAAAAAAGTAAAACAAAAATCACGAGCCAAACGGGAAGTTGTACCATCGATCTCCATCGCTTTATTTTTGGGGCGGGGGCGGGGACGGGAACGGGGACGGCACCCTCCTGCACCTCCAATATTTGATGCACCATCGATTTCCAGTATTTGTCCTAGGCGGGTTTGGATATAGAAAACAATTGGCATGCTTCGGTGATCTTTTACAAAATGCGTCAATTCGGTGGTTCTCCCCTGCTACAGTTATAACGGCTGAGAATGAGAGCCCTGTTTGATAACTGGGTTAGGGAGGGGGATTGGGATTAGGAGTCCGTGGGGCCCCTAATCCCGTGTTTGGTTTGGCAATTAGTGGCCGTACTAATAGTCCGACTGGACTACTAATCCCCCCAAATGGGGTATTGCTAATCCCATGGGAGGGTGGGATTAACAATCCCCCCCTAATTCTAAGTCTCAAATTGACAATTTTACCCTTGATATTTGTATATTTGTGTAAATAAAGGGAAATTTCATGAAAAAATTCCATAATTTTTTGAACACTATTGACCACATTACCCTTGATATTTACTAATCCCACTGTCTAATCCCGTGCAAACCAAACACCCTCGTCAGACTATTGCCCTCATTACTAATTCCTACTCATTATCAATCCCAATCCTAATCCCACCTCATTACTAATCCTACCAATTCTATCACAATTATCAAACGAGGCCTAAGTACATAATAGAGTATAATTATACAGTCGTATTTGGAAATGTTGAGAAATTATTCCATGTTGTTACTGTAATGCACCAACACCATTTAAAACTACTTATATGTGAGGTACACCATTATAAACAATAAAATTAAAATACTACTTAT
>CM018916.1:6520044-6527544 GCA_009663005.1 Actinidia chinensis
CAATAATGTCAAGGGGTGGAAGAAAAAATTATTCGTCATTTCGAGGGACAACTAGGAGTTCACCCGAGGACTATCCCAGGATCTTGGGGTTCCGAGAGTCACGAGGTGGTGGAACAACTCAGGTCAGTCTTTGTTCAATGAGTCATCCTTCATTCTTCAAGTCTTCCTTCTTTATCTAACAAGTGTCCTCCATTTTCAGGTAAGCGTTGCAACGTGTTGCCTGCTCTAACTGAGGTCGAACAAGAAAGGTTCGAAATGATCTCAGGCACAATAAAGGAAAGACAGTACTACCCAATTAAAAGCGTCCTTAGCTCTAAGTCCTTTCTCAAAAGCTTCACCCTTGACTCTAGGAAAATGGTATCAAGTGGCAAAGATAATGCCAAGGATAAACCAACAGATGACACGACTCACATTACGGCGATAAGGGTGAGTCCTGCATTTCCTGAGGTGACCATTCCCGAGATGACTTGGTAGAATATATAGGAACCATCAAGAAGAGTATGAGGAAAATTTTACCTCTCCTTCTTGATTTGACACTATTAAGGCTCTTAGGGGAAAAAGTCTGGCCCCCTTTCCTAGGTTTGGAACCAAGTAGCCCGAGCTCAAGCTCTAGTTTAGAAGCCTGATCAGATTTAGGGTTGCCTCTTGAGCTTAGATAAGATGGTATTGCCTTTTTTCCGCTTTAATCATTTCATCTAATCTATTAACTAACTTTTGCGCTTCTTTTGTAGCTATGTTGAAGAAGATTGACATCAAAACGCTTGCCCAAATGTCAAAGGGAATAACCTCTTAGGCAAAGGGCATGGTGATCAGTGAAAAGCGCCCCTGAGATGAGATGCTAGACATCTCGCCCAAGAAAAAGGGCAAACAGGTGGCAGACGCCAAGAAGAAAGGGCAGATGCCACCACTTGAGGACAAGAAGAAAGGACCAGTTGCTCAAGCTTCAGCCAAGTCCAAGGCGACGTTGAGTAAGGACTTTAGCAAACCTCGAGGTTGACTTGGGACCTAATGTCTCTGTCTTGGAAAATATCGGGGTGGCCGAAAAACTCCTCTACGAACTGATTTTACCTATTAATCAAGAGGCGATGGAGAAACTGGATCTCGATAGGGCAATCACAAGGTTTTTCCACTCTCTCAGCTAGGTAATTACTTGTCTTCAAATTAAGCTCGTACTTTTTGAAGTTTCAGCATTCTGATAAGTTTTATTTTTTTGGCAAGCGGTGGTGATTAGGTCTTCTATTGCTGGACGTAGTAGGGAGATGCAGGATGTGGTAATGACCCAATAGGCCCATGCCGAATCCATCTGAGATTAGATGGTCCGAGCTTAGAACATGGCCAAAGAGCTCAAAGGTTGGGTTACCGAGCTCGAGACTGAGAAACAGCATGCCACTAACGAGCTAAAGAGGATGAAGGAGGAGCGTGATGCCGACCTAGAGAGGCTCCCAAAAGAGGTGGCCGAGCTGAAGAAGAAGGAAACCCTCTTCAAGGAGTTCACAGTTGAAGAGTACAAGTCTTCGGATGACTTCCAATAGGCTAAGGAATGGGCAGCTTCCAGATTCTACGACAAGTGCTTCGATTTGTGCAAAAAGCAGATCAGCTGTCTCTATACTGAGCTCGACATTGAAGACCTCCAAATTGACCCTGAGTTGGCTGAGAAGATAAAAGGCAGAAGAAAGGCAAGTTGGATGGTAGCTCTTTCTCCCAATAGGCATCTCCATGTAGATTTTTTTCCTTTTGTTTTGTAATGGCGATATCAATGTAATAACGATCTTAATAAGATGTAGTTTTCTTCATATTTGTTTTTCCACATATTCATTTTTCTTCAATAGCGTGCTTGTTTTTACTGGAGATATCATCACTAATGAATGTAATGAAACTGGCGAGATGAGCTTGGCGAATTAAAACTGTTAGACGAATCATAATAGGTTTAAGTTACCTTAATTTAGGCAAACATTAAACCTAACCACGCTAATAAGAATGATCAGGCGAGATACTTTTGGCAAGCAAGATACTTTAATTGAATAATTTGAGGATGTAACTCCCAATTATTTTTGCATCTTTTCGGCAAGTAAAAAGAAAACTTAAGTAGGCAATGTTAATAATCAAACCGACGATATAACGGTCTTGACTTTGGCGATCACAACAAACTGTTTAGGCGACATCCCATTTTGGAAATAAAAAACTCATTTGAAATTGACGATAAACTATTTTGGAAACTTTAATATTAGGCAACGAAAACATATCCGAGCTGGAGAACTTGGTGATTTTATTAAAATAATCAGAATTACATGAAAATTGGTGATCAAACCATAAAGTAGAATTTGACGAAAACAAATTAGGCGCCCTCAATCATATTGGCGACCAAAATGTAGTGTTTCTTCAAATGTTTGCATTCCAAGGGTAAGATAAGGCCTTCCCTTTCATGTCTTCTAGCCAATAAGTTCCTGGCCTGGTTACCTTGACGACTCTATAGGTACCTTCCCATGTAGGGCTGAGCTTCTTAGCATTAGGTTCTTTCGTAGATAATGTGACTTTCCTCAGGACCAAGTTGTCAAGTAGAAATGACCTGAGCTTAACCATTTGGTTATAGTACTTAACGACTTGATACTTATAGACAACTTGGTGCACCTCGGCATGCTCCCTCTTTTCGATGAGGAGATCAAGATTAAAGCTTAGTTCTAATTCGTTGTTCTCCTTGTCGAAATTCAAAGTCTTGAAACTAGTCATTCCTATTTCCATTAGTATGACTGACTTTGTCCTATACACTAGGGAGTATGGCGTCTTGCCCATAGGGATTCTGCTCGTCGTGTGGTTCGCACACAATACACTTGGAAGGTCTTCTGCCCATTCACCTTTGGATTTTTCTAACCTTGCCTTCAGATTCCTTATGATTGTTCTGTTGGTGATTTCTACTTGACCATTTTTCCGAGGATGACCTGGCGAGGAAAAATAGTTGGAGATGGTGAAGTCCGAACAAAATAGTTTGAATCCATCATTATCAAACTGCTTCGCGTTACCGAAGACTATAACTCTCGGAATCCTAAATTGACCAACGATGTTCTTCCAAACAAAATTCTTGGTGTTCATTTTAGTGATTTTGGCAAGAGATTCTGCTCTTACCCATTTCGTGAAGTAGTCTATGGCAACAATCAAGAATTTTCTCTTTAATGGAGCTTGATGGAGAAGTCCAAGCATGTCTATCCCCCATTGAGAAAATGGCCATTGTTTGGTCATTGGAACTATCTTGATAGAGGGAAGATGACTAACAGGAGCGAACCTCTGACACTTGTCACACTTTCTGATAAATGCCACTGAATCTTTTTCCATGAAAGGCCAAAAAATCCTTGGCGAACTGCCTTTCTAACCAGTGATCTCGCTCCTAAATGATTTCTACAGATGCCCTCACGAATCTCTCTAAGTACGTAATATGATTCCTCAAGTAGAAGACATTTTAGGAGTGGTCCTGAAAAAACCCTCTTATACAAGGTCCAGTGTAGGAGGCAAAATCTAACTGACCGATACTGAATTCGTTGTGCCTAGAGTTTATCTGACGGCAGCTGGCAATCTTTAAGATATGCGATGATGTCGTCCATCCACGTCGGGTTCGTTATTGCTTTATAGACAGCTTTGGCGATGTCAATGTTTAGGTTTGGCAAGAATTCCAAAGGGACACTCCTATTCGAGATGACATCAAAGGCTGAGGCTAGGTTAGCTAGGCCATTTGCTTTCTTGTTCTCTTCCCTAGGAATTTAGCGAATCTTGAAATCTTTGATCTTCATTGACATAGTCTTCACCTAATCTAGATAGGCCATCATTCAGAGGTCCTTGGCGAGATAATCTCCTTGGACTTGATTTATCAACAACTGAGAATCGCTGTAGACATCCAAGGATTCTACTTTCAACTCAATTGTAACCCTTAAACCGGTGAAGAGAGCTTCATATTTCGCCTCGTTGTTTGTGACTTTAAACCCAATACGTATAACATACTCTATCTTCTCTCTTGAAGGAGTCTGGAAAACAAGTCCTACACCACAGCCATGTTGGTTAGACAATCTATTCACGAACAACTTCCACATGAAGATATCATCATCTTGAATTTATTCTTCTGGGGCTTCCATCTCGGGATTGGGAACAACATCATACGTGAACTCGGCTATGAAGTTTGCCAATGCTTGGGCTTTGATCACCATTCTTGGTTGATAATTGATGTGGAACTCACTTAATTCAATGGACCACTTGAGTAATTGCCCAGAGGTATTAGGTCATTGGAGAATTTGTTTCAAGGGCTAATCGGTGAACACTACAACATGATATGCTTGAAAGTAGTGGCGAAGTTTTATTGCTACCATTATAAAGGCATAAGTGAGCTTCTCAATTTTCAGGTACCTGGTCTCTACCCCAAGAGTACCTTACTTACATAGTAAATTGGCCTCTATACTTTATCTTCTCCCTTGATGAGTATAGCGCTCACCACGGTGGGCCACACGGACAAGTACATGATGAGCTCCTCCCCCGTGTTGGAAAATATGAGTAGAGGGGGCGATCCCATATACTCTTTTAGCTATTGAAACGCCATCTCGAACTCGTCCATCCAATCAAAGGCCTTATTTTTTCTTAAGATCTTGAAGAATAACAAACATTTGTCTGCCAATTTTGAAACAAACATGTTAAGAGCAGCTACTTGCCCAGTCAATTGTTGCACTTCATGTATATTCCTAGGCGAGCTCATTGAGAGCAAAGTTTGAATTTGGTCAAGATTCACCTCAATTCCTCGTTAGTTACTAAGAAGCCCAGGAATTTTTCAAATGATATGCCAAAAATGCACTTGGAAGCATTTAACATCATGTGATATTTTCGAAGAATACCAAATGCCTCTCCTAAATGGGCAAGGTGATCATCTTCTTTCAGGCTCTTGACCAGCATGTCATCAATGTAGACTTCCATTATTTTTCCAATCTCCTCTTTGAACATTCTATTGACCAATCTTTGGTACGTCGCCACCGTATTCTTTAGTCCAAAAGGCATGACCTTATAATAATATAGTCATTTTTCAATGATAAAAGAAGTTTTCTTTATGTCAAGTGGATGCATTTTGATCTAATGATATCTCGAGAAAGCGTCCATGAAACTGAGGAGATCGTGTTTGGAGGTTGCATCAACTATCAAATCAATCTTTGGGAGAGGAAAACTATCTTTAAGGCAGGCTTTGTTTAGGTCGGTGAAATCAACGTACACTCCCCACTTCCTGCCCTTTTAAGGGGCGACAACGATGTTGGCCAACCAATCTGGGTAATGGAATTCTCTAATGGCGCCGGCTTTAATGAGCTTGGCCACCTTTTCCTCTATGACCTTCAACTGTTCTAGGGTGAACTTCTTTCTTTTTTGGCGGACTGGAGAGTGATCGGAATCAGTGAAAAGCTTATGAACAGCAATATGAGATCTATTCCTAGTATGTTGCCATACCACCCTGCAAATACATTATAATATTTCTTCAAAAATCCCACCAAAGCATTTTGCAGTTCCTTAGTTAATTTAGATTTGATCATAACATGGCAATCTGGATAGTTAGAGTGTATAGGAATTGGGACCACTTCTTCCGGAGGCTTTGTACTTTTTGTCTCTCGAGGATCAACAAGAGGTACATCTTCTATCTTGTCTCTCAGTGCCTTCATCTCGACATCGCCTATCTGTAGTTGCTATTTGGCGCTTGGTTTTGGAGTGAGGCTGGTCTTCATTGCTGTCATGAAGTACTGCTTGAGAACTTTTTGGTCACCCCTCACCTCGCCTACCCCAATCAACATGGGAAACTTCACCATCAGGTGATAGATAGAGGTAATGGCTTTGATTTTTCCCAAGGTGGGGCGACCTAAGATCGAGTTGTATGGCAAAGGGCAATCTACAACAATGAAATCCTGCCAGACTGTAGTCTGGTGAGGTTCTACCCCCAAAGTCAAAGGCAACTTGATTCATCCAAGAGGGTATGTGGAACCTTCTCCAAATTCCACGATAGGGGTATGGAAAGGGTGAAGCCTGTCTTGCCCTATCCTCATCTTATCATATGCCGAGATGAACAGAATATCAGCAAAAACTTCCATTATCAATCAGAATCTTCTACATGTTGAAATTGGCGATCGTGGTAGATATGACCAACTCGTCATCATGGGGGAGGTGCTAGCCTCTCAAGTCCTCATAGGTGAATGTGATGGGATGGAGAGCTTTAGTCATAGGCATGTAGAGGTTGTAAACTTTCTCCTCTACTCGCCCATTAGCATCTCTGACATGCCTTTTTGGGATGAGTTGAACATCATCCCAATCCAAAAACTCCATGGATAGTTTGGATATCACCTGTCGTTGGCTTGTTATCGACATACCCTTTGTCATGCGAGTCAGGTCTTGGGTGATCAGTAACAAACTTTCTCAAGTATCCATCCTTGATAAGATCAGTTATCTGCTCCTTCAATTGGAAGTAGTCCTCGGTGTTATGTCTATGATCCTTGTGGAACTCACAATACTTGTTTTTATTTCTCCGGAGGGGGTTGGACGTGATCTTCCTCAGCCACTTCACAAAGTCTTCATTCTTGATCTCCATGAGCACCTAGGCTATAGGGGCATTGAGAGGAGGCAACATCAGGTCAGTCCAGTGAGGTGGAGTCCGAGGATGTCTTTATTAATTCTCCTTCGGGCATCCCACTCGGACCTCTTACTTTTGAACTCGCCCCTATAGTCTGTTCTTCAGAATTAGGTTCCTTCCTCTTGTGATAATTCTTTCCTTCCCTTCTATGCTTTGCTTCTACCAACTCCTCAGCTACAATGTAGTTTTTGGCCTTGCTCTAGAGTGCCGAAAAGGTTTCAAGAATGCTTTTGGAAAAGGAATCGAATAATAGGTACAGACGAAGACCCTCCATCATTGCCGTGACCACTACCTTGTCATTAGGATCTTCCATATCCAAGACGACCTAATTAAAGCACTTGACATAATCTTTAAAACTCTCTCCATCTTTTGGGTGGATTGTGAAAAGATGGGAGGCATTATTCTGCTTAACCCTATAGCTCGTGAAATTGGCGACAAAAAACCTGCTTAGGTCGTCAAAAGAATCAATGGCTCTAGGAGACAACTTTCTGAATCATGACCGGCCCCTTCAAAGTTACTGAAAAAGCTTTACACATCACCTTATTCAAATACCTTTGGAGCATCATCAAGTTCTTGTACGAGTTTAGGTAGTCCATAGGATCTGTCTTTTGTTCGTATATCCCGAGTTGGGATGGTAATTTGAACATGGACAAAACTCTGACTTTCATGACTATTTCCGTAAATGGAGGTTGGTTTGCCTTATCGAGGCGTCCACAATAATGGGGGGCGTTTGCGTCGGTATTGATGGCGTCGATCCGAGCATCCAGGTACTTAATCTTCTGGGTAGTAGACTTATCGGTCATCTCGGCGAGGTGATCTCCCACATCTCCTAGTCTCCTCACCCGTCGTGTCCTGAGTTCGGCTAGACC
>CM018916.1:6537544-6540044 GCA_009663005.1 Actinidia chinensis
TGAGACTTATGTTGAAGCGAAATTAACTAGGTCTTTATTTCATTCAGTTAAAAGAAGTACCAAATCATTGGGTTTAATTCACACTGATGTATGTGATTTGAAATATGTCCAAACACCCTTTGCAAATAAGTATTTCATTACACTCATTAATAATTGTACAAAATACTATTGTGTGTACTTGTTAAATAGCAATGATGAAGGTTTGGACAAATTAATTCTCTATAAGAATGAAGTAGACAATCAACTGAGCAAGAAGATTAAGGTTATGAGAAGTAACCGAAGTGGCGAATATGAATAACTATTTGGTAGATACTGTGGAGAACACAAAATTATCTACCAAACTACCGCACCTTATTCTCCGCAGCAGAATGGAACTACTGAGCGAAAGAATCGTATCTTAAGAATATGATGAATACTATGTTGGTAAGTTAGGGGTTGTCTCAAAACATGTGGGGTAAAATAATTCTCATCGCTAACTATATCCTCAATATAGTACATCGCAAGAAATCGGACAAAACCCGATATGAGTTGTTTAAGAGTAGAAAACCTATATATAACTACTTACGAACGTTGGGGTGTCTTGAGAAGGTGGTATTACCTCCTCCTAAGAAGGAAAATTTAGGTTCAAAAATTGTGAATTGTGTGTTCATCGATTATGTATAAAATAGAAGTGCATATCAGTTTCATGTGTATGAGTCTACAGTACTAGATATTATTTACATAGAATCTAGGAATGCATCGATCTTCGAACACATATTTTTATATAGATCCATTGGTGAGTCTAGTTCAGTCAAACAGACTCTGCATCTTGCTAATGATAGCAGTCGAGACCAAGAAGATGAATTTGAAACAAAATTAAGACGTAGCAAGAAAGCTAGAACATTAACATTTTTTTGGTCCTGACTTCCTAACTTATATGTTAAAAAGTGTGCATTGGACATACAAAGTATTAGTGAGCTGTCCTGAAGGTCCATTGTGGAAAGGGGCTATTAAGAGTGAGGTTGACTCCATTTTCAAAATCATACGTGAGAACTGTTAGATTTGGCACTAGGTAGTAAGCCTCTAAGCTACAAATAGATCTTCAAGAGGAAGATGAAGGCAGATGGGTCAATTGATAGGTACAAAGCTATGTTTGTTATCAAAGGATATAGACAAAAAAAGGTATAGACTATTTAGATATTTACTGACCAATCTTGAGAATTATATCCATTATAATTGCAATCGCAGCTTTTTAAAATCTCAAGATACATCATATAGATGTAAAAACAATTTCCCTGAATGGAGATTTAGATAAAAATATCTACATGGACCCTAAGGATTTTTCTGCACCTGGAAAGGAAGGAAAAATCTGTAAACTTGTTAGATCTTTGTATGGTCTCAAACAAGCACTAACACAATGGCATGAGAAGTTTGACAATATTGTAATGTCTAATTACTTTAAAATCAACAAATGTGACAATTGTGTTCATGTTAGACACAAACAAAGGATACGTCATTTTGTGTATTTACGTTGATAACATTATCATTGTTGGTAGTAACGAAAAAGTTATCTAATCTACCAATAACATGTTAAATTTAAAATTTGACATGAAAAATATAGGCCTACCAGATGTGATTTCGGTGTGAAAATCACCATAACATCTGATGGAATTGCAATTTCTCAAATACATTATATTGATATTTTTTTTATAGAAATTCAATAATTTTGATTTGAATGTTGCAAGAGCTCCTGTAGATGTAAATCTCCACTTATCCAAGAATGGGAGAAGGCATATCTTAGTTAGCTTATTCTCGTATAATTAGGAGTTTAATGTACTTGATAAGTTGTACAAGGCTTGATATAGCCTAATCAGTGAGCAGACTAATTAAGTACACGAGTAATCCAGAAAGTGATAATTAGAAGGCAATAGTAAGGTTGTTATTTAAGATATACTCATGATTTTGGACTACATTATAGTAGATTTTCAGTAATACTGGAAGAGTATTACGATGCAAACTGAATAACGGATATGAAAGACTCAAAATCCATGAGTGGATATATTTTCATGCTTGGTGGTCCAATAATGTCCTAAAAATCCTACAAATAGGCGTGTATTGCACGTTCTATAATGAAATCAGAGTTCATTGCTGTAGATAAAGCGACTGAAGAGGCCGAATGACTATGCTAATTTCTGAAAGATATTTCAAAATGGTCAAAACATGTGTTTACGATTACCATCCATTGCGATAATCAATCTGCGATTAGTAGGATACAGAGTAATATCTATAATAGTAAGTCTAAACATATTCGTCGTAAATATAATACAATTAAACAACTATTCTCTGGTAGAGTTGTCGCTATTGACTATACAAGGTCAAAGAAAAATATCGCGGATTCGTTTACCTAAGGGTAACCCGAGAGTTAGTTGATCAAGTATCTAAATGAATGGATTTAAAGCCTATGAAAAAGAAAGATATCATAAAAGAAAACCCAACTTAATTGATTGGAGATCCCAAGATC
>CM018916.1:6665044-6670044 GCA_009663005.1 Actinidia chinensis
TAGGTTGCAAGAACCACTATCAAAGATTAGACGGGCCCACTATCATTAGATACTAAACCATGCATAAATTTCTTTCCTACTCTTTCATTTCATTGACATGATATGCGGGGTCCCAAATACGATCTCATGTCCATAATAAGTGGGGTCTGCAAGCGGTGAATCACATGATATTAGACTTGATAAAAGTATTTAATCATGCATAGAACTTATTTTGATCACTCACAAGTTCATTGTTTAAGGAATGTCTAAGGAATAGTTTCAAGAAAAAATTTGAAGAAACTTGAGCCGATTTAAAATAAAATTATCTCAAGGTTTAGAGATCCAAATACATAAAAGTTAGAGTCTAGAATCAAGTCTGGAAGTTATCTTTCCAATGAAACTGATATCATAACCAAAATTGAAGTATTGAAAAAGTAACAACCAAAAGAGTGATGCACTGTCAAACTGAATTTCTACAAATTATGCAGTCAAGATAGGTCAGTTTTAAATAGGATTATCTCAGTTTTCAAAAGTCCAAATGAAGATATTATTGAGCCTATATTGTAACCCTAAAAGTCTAGTTTCCAACGTAACAAACGTTATGCAAAAATTTCAAATAACGAAGAAGTTAATGCCATTTTATTAATGCCTAGTATGTCAGTCAAACTGCGATCGAACCAAAGTTAGGTCAATCGAAGTTGCCAGAAATAGATCTGTGAACTCCAATTCAAATTACAATGGCCCAAATTGAATTCCAACGAGTATATTTCATATTTTGGCTATAAATACAATCATTGGAGTATTGAAAAGATATGGAAGTGCTCTAAATCATTTCTACTCTTCCATTAATACTCCAATCTTTTGATCATTATATTTGAGATATACATGTTAGATCAAAATGAGAAAAATCACTCTAAAGATTCTTACTTGTATTTATCATTCAAACTAGAGTGTTTGTGAGCTTTCTTTGATACATTCTTTATTCATTTGCTCTAAATTTTATAAATTCTATAATTTTGACTTTGCTGAATATAAATTTTGATAATTTTTATTTCACTAAATATAAAATATATATTTTTATTTATATCATATTTTAAGTTCTGACTCATCACTTTTTATATACTAACGAGAATCATAAGATCAACACACTATACCGACCTCAAACCCATGCAACTCTGAATATAAGTTGCAAGAACCACTGCCAAAGATTAGACATCCCACTATAATTAGATACTAAACCATGCACAAATTTCTTTCCTGCTCCTTCATTGCATTGACATGATATGTGGGGTCCCAAATAAGATCTCATTTCCATAATAAGTGGGGTCTACAAGCTGTGAATCACAGTGCCATGCTAGGTAGGCCCACTACAAATACACATTAAACAACATGAAGAAGTTAATGCCATTTACTAAAGCATGGTCTCTCAGCCAAACTGCGACCGAACTAAAATTTGATCGATCCAAGTTGCTTGAAACGGATCTGGGCACTCCAATTCAAATTTCAACGGCCCATATTGAAATCCAACGGCTCTATTACTATTCCAACGGGCATACAATCCTTGGAGTATTGAAAAAATATGAAAGTACTGTAAATTATTTTTACTCTTTCATTAATACTCCAATATTTTGATCATTATATTTGAGATATACTTGTTAGATCAAAATGAGAAAAATCACTCTAGAGATCCTTACTTGTATTTATCATTCAAATTAGAGTATTTGTTTGTTTGATACATTCTTTATTCATTTTTCCAAAATTTTATAAATTTTATAATTTTGACTTCGTTGAATATAAATTCTGACAATTTTAATTTTATTAAATATAAATTATGTAATTTTGTTTATATCAAACTTTAAGTTCTGACTCATCTCTTATTATATACTAACGAGGGCCATGAGGGCAACACACTATGCCGACCCCAAACCCATCTCACTCTAATTATAGGTTGCAAGTACCACTACCAAATATTAGGTGAGCATACTACAAATAGACACTAAACCATGTACAAATATTTTTCGTGCTCTTTCATGTAATTGACATGATATGTGGGGTCTCAAACAAGATCTCATTTCCATAATAAGTGGGGTATGCAAGCCATTAATCAAAGTGCCATGCTAGGTAGGCCCACTACAAATACGCATTAAAGAACATGCAAATTTGTCATCTGCTTCATATTGTCACAAACTTATTTCTTGTTGTCCCAAATGAGATATTTCTCCCATAATAAGTGGGTTTAGCAACTCATAAGTCTAATCTTAAATTTTATCGGTGCAATCTAAGCATTTTAGATTCTATGTTAATAATTTTATTATATGAGTTTTATTAAAAACTTTATTATGGTAAAAAATCACATTAACTATATAAAGATCAATTGTCTATCAATATCAATTATATCAAGATAAATAAAAATAATTTTGCGTGTTACACTCTAGAGATCCTTACTTGTATTTATCATTCAAACTAGAGTGTTTGTGAGCTTTTATTGATACATTCTTTATTCGTTTGAGAGAACCACCTTAAGTGATTAATTGTATTCCAAAAGAGGGCATTCTCTTGAAGACTAGAGGTTCTGTAGTGGTTGTATTTCCAAGAGAGAGATTCTCTTGAATACTAGAAGTATTCTAGTGATTGTAAAGGTTTTCAAAAATTCGCAAGCTTCAGAATAGTGGAATTCTAAGGAAGATTTGGAAAGTGGACGTAGGCAAGGATTAACGGAACTATAAATCATTGTTTGCATTCTCTATCCCTTAAACTCCTTTAAATTTTCGCATTATATTATATATTTGCTCATACACGTTAATATTGTCATATTTTTAATTGCAAGTATTTTATTAAGGAGTAATTAATTGAGAGAATTTAATTGTGATAATTGTAATTATGCAATTTAGTTGCAAACCTATTCACCCCCTCTCGGTTTGCCATACGGAGTAACACTCTTTTTACTTGATTAGTTTCATGTATCCACCGTGAAAGTGCATGAAAATAACAAGATCTCTCCTACAATAAGTAGGTCATGCAAGCTGGACCACATAACCATATTAGATGGGCCCACCACAAATACACATTAATCCATATACACAAATCTACAAGTTTATTCCATGTTCGCTCTTGTCACTTGATCAGTTCCTTATATTCATCGTGATAATGACATAAAAATAACAAGATCTCACCCACAATAAGTGGATCCTACAAGCTAGACCACATAACCACATTTGGTGGGCCCCCTACATGTATACATTAAATCGAATACACAAATCTACAAGTTTTTTTCTTGTTCGCTTTTGTCACATGGTCAGTTCATTATATCCATCATTACAGTGATGTGGAATTATATTGCGATTTGAAACCTTGTTTTTCAAGTTCAATTATGTATTTTAGACTTGCTTGCATCTTGCACATTGAACTTAAATACCATTTGATAGGTTTGAACCATCCATACACTCACACATCGCTTATTGAATTCTTTTATGCCAAGCCTTGTTTTATACAAGTTTTGAGTTTATTTGACTATTTTTCCAAGTCTACATTATGGTATTTATACTATTTGAAGTAATAGAAGTAGTTAAACACAAGTAGAACAAAATTTTCATATCTCTCTTATTTTTAAAACCATAAGAAACTAATAACCTACATGGTCGTATTTTGATATATACTTGATTTGAGCCATTTGAGTATTCACACAAGTTTTATTTATATATAATGACTTGCTCAAAATGTTGATTTTATAATAGCATCAAATTTCTTTCATATTGAATATTCACAAGTCATGAATATGCACAAATCACAAAAGTGAGCTTTAACAAGATTCAAATCTTATTAGAATATCATGCATGATATATTTATTTTCACAAGTCATAAACGATATATATGTGCTATTAGACTTGATATAAGTATTCAATCATGCATGAAACTTGTTTTGATCTCTCACAAGTTTATTGTTTAAGGAATGTCTACGGAATTCAAGAAAATTTTTCAAGAAACTTGAGCGGATTTAAAATAAAATTATTTGAGACTTTAGAGATCCAAAAGAGTGATGCCATTTTATTTAAAGTCTAGAGGCAAGCTCTGGAAGTTATCTTTCCAATGGAACTGATATCATGACCAAAATTCAGGTATTGAAGAAGTAACGACCAAAAGAGTGATGCACTGTCAAGCTGAATTTCTACAAATTCTATAATCAAGATCGGTCAACTTCAAATGGGATTATCTCAGTCATCACAAATCCAAATGAAGAAATTATTGATCCTATATTGTATCCAAAAGTCTAGTTTTCAATGTAATAAACGGTAAGAAAAAATTCCAAATAACAAAAAAGTTAATGCCATTTTACTAAAGCCTGGTCTATCAGCCAAACTGCGACCGAACAAAAGTTCGGTCGACTGAAGTTGTCAAATTCCAATGGTCAAGATTGAATTCCAACAGCTCTATTGTTATCCCAATGGGTATATTTAATATTTTGGCTATAAATACAATCCTTGAAGTTGTTGGAAAGATATGGAAGTGCCTTAAATTATTTCCACTCTTCCATTCAATACTCCAATCATTTGATCATTATATTTGAGATATACTTGTTAGATGAAAAGAAAAAAAATCACTCTAGAGATCCTTGCTTGTATTTATCATTCAAACTAGAGTGTTTGTGAGCTTTCAATTATACATTTTTTATTTGTTTGAGAGAATCACATTGTGTGATTGATTGTATTCTAAAAGAGAGCATTCTCTTGAAGATTAGAGGCTCACTAGTGGTTGTATTTTCAAGAGAGGGATTCTCTTAAAGACTAGAAGTAATCTAGTGATTGTAAAGATTTTCAAGCACCCCCGCAAGTTTGAGGATAGTGAAATTTCAAGGAGAACTTGAAAAGTGGACGTAGGCAAGGATTGGCCGAAACACTATAAATTATTTTTTGCACTCTATATCCTTTAAACTCTTTTAAATTTTCACATTATATTATATACTTACTCATACACGTTGATATTGTCATGTTTTTAATTGCAAGTATTTTATCAAGGAGTAATTA
>CM018916.1:6720044-6722544 GCA_009663005.1 Actinidia chinensis
AGTAGTTCCCCTATTGAACTAGAAAGCATTGGCAGTGGGAGGATAAAATATCCTTCATCATTCTCGACCGAGGTAGGGCGAGCTTCACTGCCATATTATCGTGTCTTAGCAAGTTTGGCTGGCATCATTGAACCGGAGCTCGGTCGGAGGATTTGACCAGGCGATGATTCCAAGGCACGTCAGGGTCAGAGAGTAACTTGCACGGTGAAGTTTCCTCTGCCAACTCGCACGCCTGGGTTAGATGTTGATGATGTGATAGGCTACCTACTAGCCATGCCTTATGGACATGATTTCGTCAGCTATTTAGTCACTGATATGGTAGTCGACGTGTCCGAGCTACACTATAAAAGGTCAGACCTTTTCTTTCTCAAGTTACGTGAAATTCAGCTTATGCCATTCTCTCTCTAAATCTCTCTCAACACTCTCGGTCACTAATTTGACCGTCGAAGAACCATCCCAAAACAGCTCCGGATGGTCTTTCTCATTGTTGCTATTTCGCAGATCTAGCAAGCAGCTTTTTGCCACAAGCTATCAACTCAATACCATTGTCGGTGTCTGCATTCGATTTCTTTTATCTTCCCACTACCCCATATGAGGGTTAAAACAAGCTCCTTACAGAAAAAACAATATACTACCCATCATACTTAAATAACAAGCCTATTCGATGGTATTAGTAATTTTAATAATTCATCAACCTCATTATAGTCATAAAATCCCACAAACTTATTAATCTCAGGAAGGTAAAATATCACACCCTCGCAAAAACATCCATTCATTTTAAATATTACTATAGCAACAATAAGTATTGACGAGGGGTAAAATATTCATCTACTGAGGGCCTGAGATGAGCATGTCGCATGTTTCTTCTAGTCGCCATTGAGTTTGTTCAGACTCCCTGAATAATGCCCTCATCCTCCCGACGTCCCACATTGTCAATCCTAAGTTGTTTGTCTCACCACCATCTTTAGGCCAAGGTAAATGTGAGATTCCATCTTCATTAAGTCTCCTATAGTCGCGGTGCTATCTTCATTTGACGTTCTTCTCTTGTTAGGCCATGACCCTCGACCACGGCTTCTTTATTTGGTTGCCTGATGATTATGCCGCGATCTTCTCGCAGGGATGCAACTTCTTCATCTATAAAAAGCCGTTCACCATCCAACAAAAAAAGGTAATTACATTCTCACTTTGTAAGCTATAACCATACACTTTTCCTGCTGCGCTTTGTCTAACATATTCATCTCGGTCTCATATCCATGCCGGAGAGGGTTGTAGCATCCTCACCTCAACCGATGATGTTTGTTTCCTTGCTTAGGTCGCTGAGGTTAGCACTGAGCTTCCCGAGCAATTATGACTGTTGGTAGCTCATCCCAGATTTTTGCCACAATAGTTTGTCACCATCTGTGGGAACGACTGTTCTCAATATTCAATGCACCTGCGTAGCCGTTTATTACCTAGACAGAGTACCAATAACCCTCTAGTTAAACATAACACATCCAATGGCGAACATTAGTCAAGCTTCAGATCTTGAGGGCATTTATCGTGAGATGCATGAAATCACCGAGCAAATTAGAGTCATGAACGAGATAATACCCCCTTGGTACAACACATTGCCATAAAAAATCCACCTCCTATCAATGCACCCATCCCAAAATATGTTGATCGATCTCGCCGTTCTCAGTGATCGGGTAATCAGGATTCGTAGAATCGTCATAGTGCTGGTCAGGGACATTCAGCAAAGAGCCATCAGCAGTAGTCGGCAAGTTTACACTCTAGATGAGGAAGGAGTCCTGGTATATCTAAGTCTGGGTCATCTAGGAGGCATGGGAGATCACCTCGCTGGGATGACCGAGTACATAGACATTGAGATAAGTCCACTACCTAAAAATTTAAAGACTTGGATGCTCAGATCGACGGCATCAATATCGGTGTAAATGCCCCAGTTATTGTGGATGCCTTAATAAGGCAAACTAAGCCTTCGTTCACAAAGAGATAAATGAAAGTTAGGGTTTCATCTATATTCAAATTACCATCTTAGATAGGAGTGTACGAGAGAAAGACAAATCCCATAGATCACATGAACTCATACAAAAACTTGATGATGCTCTAGGGGGTATTCGGATGAGATGATATGCAAGACTTTTTCAATAACTTTAAAGGGGTCGGCGAGATCATGGTTCGGGAAGTTGTCTCCCAGAACCATTGATTCATTTGGTGACCTGAGCAGATTCATTTGGTGACTTGAGCAGGCTTTTTGTCACCAATTTCATAAGCTGCAGAGTTAGGCAGAAAAACGCCTCCAATATTTTCATAATTCACCAAAAAGATGGGGAGAGCTTGAACGATTAATGTCAAGCGGTTTAATCAGGTTGTCTTGGAGGTGGAAGATCCCAGTAACAAGGTGGTGATCATGGCAATAATTAAAGGTCTTCGTTTGGGTCCACTATTCAATTCCCTCTCCAAAACCATCCTTGAAACATTGTCAGTGCTCTAGAGTAAGGTC
>CM018916.1:6787544-6795044 GCA_009663005.1 Actinidia chinensis
GGTTGAATCATTGAACCGATGCTTGAACGGTTCAATCAAGGATCGGTTCTGCTAAACTATAGTTAGAATAGTGATAAATGGTTGGTAATCCCCATTGTACAGATTTAAATTTGAAATTCAACCAAAAATTTTTTTAAAAAAATATCGTGCATTATATATTGAGTCAAGATTCGAATACAAAACCTACAAGTTGCAAGCGTTGTGTTCTCTAAGGTTGGGATAAATGGGGGTTTGGATTATTTTTATTTTAATAGACTATTTAATTTTTGGTCATTTTTTTAATTACTTTTCGTTCCTATAATTACGAAAGTTATAAAAATAATATATTTACAAAACAATTTATAGAGATAAAAATTTTAAATTTCAAAAAAATCCCAATCAACTCGCGTTATTTGGATTAAAAGGTGTTAGTGCACTTATGTACCTTTTTGTATCTTAAAAGTTGTGTTCAGTGTCAAACACTCTGCTTTTTGATAGAGCCTAAAAAATCTTTAAAAAATATATTTTGGCGAACGTTGTATGTGATAGTTTCAACTTCTGCTTTTGGAAAATCATTTGACATAGGGATCTTCAGTTACAATTAAATACCCTTAATTTTGTTTATGTGTGTTGTTTTATAATATAAAGTTAACTTTTATGTTTTTTTCTTTCCTTGTTCTTTTCCTTTTTAGATTTCTCTAAACAGACCAAACAAAACCAAAATAAGTTCCAACTTGCGTCATTATTATTACTTATTAGTATTATGATTATTGATATAAGACCATAAAGACAACAAAAGGAAAAGAAGACATAATTCAAGTTTGGATGTATTTTCATTTATGAGATTATATAATTTCATTTTAATAATGAATGGCCAATTTTGGACTAGTTAAATTAGTAAAAAAAACATATACATTTTCAGTTTCTAAGTTTTGCATTCTGATCATTTTTATTTATTTAGTAAAATTCAGATTTGTTTATTTCTATTGTCGAAAAAAATATAAAAATATCGGTCTAATTTTTCTAGAAGAAAAAGTTCAATGCTAAATATAAGGTAAATTTTTAAATTTTAGTGGACTTGTATTCAAATTTCGTCAAAAATGTTATATTTTATGATTCATTTAGGAAAGAGAAACAAAAAACTTTAAAATTTTGATCTAAAGGTTAAAAAAATTATTAAAGATAAAAATACTAATAAAATCAAAGAATTTAATTTTTTTTCAAAGTAATTTAACTAGCCCAAACTAAAATAAATAAAAAGAAATAATCTTACGCGTAAAATGTGTCTTTTTTGCTTTTGTTCTTTGTATGTATTATATGGAAAAAAATAAAAGGGATATTGTCATAGGATCCTTGATAAGAAGACTTAGCTCGTTTGGTATGCTTAAAAGTCAAGCTTTTTTACAACTTCCCTACTAAACGGCCAAGAATTTTGGATATTTTGTTTTGTGGCTTACTTTAGCTAAAATTAAGCAAAATAGAAAAGCAAAAAAAGCACTCTGATTGATTTTTTGCTTTTTTAAGCAAAAAGTCAGAAAAAAGCTAAAAAAAAAACTGGTGCCAAACGGGCCTTAGGACTTATTTAAATCATAAGTGCTTGATTTTTATCAAAAAAAATCTAATTTTATGTTTTTTCCCTTTTACCCTTATTTAAAGGGAAAATAGATTGATGATAGACGCTGAATGTGATAATGCCGGTGACAATGATGACGCCGACGCTACCACCATCATCAGTGAAAATAGTATCAGCGACGAGATAGGCGTCAATAGAAAAAGACAAAAAAAAAAATCATGAACGATTTTGTTTTAGTTATTTCAATAGATGCTGAATAAATTCTTTTACGAAAATAGAAAAAAATTGATTATTTAAAAAAATTCTCACACTGTGAGTGTTTGCTGTTTATGTATAACTCGTAGAATGATAAATTTATTATTTTATATAAAAAAAATTATAAATTAAAATAAATAACAATGGTGTGTGAGAGTGATGTGTTTAATTAAAAAATTATAGTAGACTTAAATAAATTTTTAATTTATTATATATTAATTTTTTCATTAAATAATGGAACGAGAAATCTATCATTTTTAATCTTTCAACCCACATGACCTAAGATAAACTCTTTAAAAATATCAAGATTTATTTGAATAAAAATACAACTCACACGACAACTTGGATCTCAAAACCTCGAAATATAAGGGCATAGATTTCAAACATGGCCAAGATTAATGATAGAGAAATAATATTAATAAAAAATCAAACATGGCCAAATATTCAAACCTCGAGGATGTTACCCTGTGACCAGCCAGCTGCATAAATCTACCAAGAAGAAGATAAGGAAGAGGGTATTGGAGACATAGTTATAAAAACCGAATGAATCGGCCGAGTCAAACGTTGATCGGGAATCGGACAATGAACCGGGACGGTTTAATTAAAATACCAGAAATTTATGGACCGACGAACCGGCCGTATTTTGAAAAAACCATTGAAAAACCGGCCGAGTATTTAGTGAACCGGCCGGGTTTTTGAAAAAAAGTAAAAAAAACCACAAATTATGTTTTAAAAATATCAAATATTAGTGGCCTAGTGGTTTTTAATTTTTAATTTTGGGTTTTTTGGTTTGGATTTTGGTGTTTTATTTAGCTAGTATTTTTAAATTTATTTTTAATAAAAATAAAAAATTGACGATGCAAATTAAAAAAATATAAAATCCCAGTATCTTTAAATATTTATTATATTATAATTAGTATATCGAGAGACCTATTATCAAACAAATATCTAATGTTAAAAATAAAAAAGAAAGATAAAAAATAGAAAAGTATAGGAAGAAAAAATAAAAAAAAATAAAAGGCAAAAACACCAGAATAATGCACATTATTATCTTACATAATGCACATTATGACAAATTTTATGTTTTTCTTTTAAATCTTAAACTAAAAGTTATCAGGGGGATAGGGGGTGGATGGATAAGAAAAATATATAAAGAAATAAACTGTATAATTTTTTTTTGATAAAAAAAAATAAAATATATTTTTAATATCAAGATATTTTAATTTTGTTTCTCTATATATATTTTACGTCTGATATCACACCCTTATGCACCATTCGAAAAGGAGCCAAACAAGTTAAAGTGATCCCCCTCAAAAACTATTCCCTCTAAAATTTATCTTCCCTCTAAAGTGATCCCCCTCCTATATCCTATAGCCAAACGGGCCTCTACAGCCTTCCCCCCCCCCCCCCCCCCCCCCAACATGGAAAGAATCGATTCTCAGGGCCATCGAAATCGGGTACCGCCACTTTGACTCTGCGGCAGTGTACGAAATCGGAAGAGTCTCTTGGGGAAGCAATAGCTGATGCCATCCAACAAGGCTTCATTGAATCCAGAGACCAGCTCTTTACCACCTCTACAGCCCGTTTGACAGGTGATTTTAGTGGATTTAGAATGAGGGGATTTGAGGATGGATTTAAAATGGGGGATAATTTATAATAAGAGGGCCCACATGGTGGATTTGTAGTTTGGTATTTGGATATTATTTTGGAGATGGGGGATTTAAAGTTGAATATGATGAGATAAGATGTAAAAAAAGAAAACAATTACCCCTACTTCATTAATTAGTTGTTAATATAAAATGTAATTTCGTTAATTAAATAAAAATAGAATATAATTAATATTTAGATGATTAAAATTCAAAATTTTTACTTTAAAATATTAATATATAATGTAAGAATATATAATTAACTTTTATTGTGTTAAATTAGCAAAATTAATTTATAGTAATATATTAGGTAAAAATACATGACTTTCAAAATTTAAAATAATAATTAAAATTTTCAAATTAATTATGTATGAAATATTATAATTTGATTCTAGTTATGATAACTCTAAATCACAAAACCTAATTATCGTAAAATATTTGCTATTTGTTCTAAATGGCCTGGCTATCAGTAACATGATGCATCAAGGTAATCAGAAGGTATGGCACACCAGTGGCACATATTGAACCATTTGTCAATGATTTCTCCAAGTCAATGGATCACAGATTATCGTAAGAAAAAAAATACAGATAGTCACCACATGCTCAACCAAAGCCAGGGTGAATCTCTAAATAAATAGACGACCAAGAAAAGAAAAAACACATTGAGTTTCAGGTAGGGGAGGGGGATGGTAATCATCTTCTATCAACTCTTACCAAAAATCCTCAACACTAAGAATTGTCATACTTAAATAGTTACTGATCCACAATTAATTTTTATATTCCTCCTTCCAATACCATGTGAATAGGTGTTCAAGTCATACGAGTACATGGAAGCCTAATTCAAATAATAAAGTGCCAAGCCCATAAACATTGGTAATTTTAACAATAACACACGACATAAACCAACATCAAGCAAATAGTCCATTTTCACATGCACGGATAAGAAACCCATGCCTAAATACAGTTGAGTAGAATCGACACGCAAACCTGCCAAATCAGGTCACATTCGCACCAGCAACAATAGCTTCAGTGAACTTTTTGGTCCCAGACTCACAATGGTTCCAAGATTGTTCACCAAATCTGATGCCATTACATTAACGATAATAAGCAGCCTTCACAAGCTATTTAATATAAAGTGAAGTTATGTGGGGGTCCTTCCCACCTCCCCTTACCTTTTGCTTCCCTCTTACGTTGTCATTTTCGCTCGCCCCCTCCTCTCCCTTCATCCCCACTTTCTCCCTACCCAACCTCGATCTTCCCCTCTTTCTTTCCCTTCCCGCCTACCTCCCCTTTTACTCCACCCCCTCTCCCTCTTTTCCCCGCCTTAACTCCTCCCCCCTTTTCCCTCCCCCTTTTTTTTTTTTTTTTTTTTTTTTTTTTTTTTTTTTTTTTCTTTTTTTTTTTTTTTTTTTTTTTTTTTTTTTTTTTTTTTATGAAAACACAAATGAACATTACATTAAATACATACCAACCCTTGTCTGCCATCCATTGTAAATAATAGATAAGTGTTGTTGCTCTTGTCAGGAATAAATGTGGATGGAGAGATCTGGCTGTGGTGGATTTTCGATAACATGGATTTCGTAACTCAAAGTCAAGAACAATATTTAATCCTCATATTGGGGCTAAGATTTGCCAAAACGTTCTTTGTCAACATTGCACCAATGTTCCATCAGTATTGAGGTATATAAAAAGCAGTATCAAATAGGACAATCGGTACTTGTCTTTCCGGTATTTGAGCCAACTAATAATAAAACAGCACAAATTCATTGTTTTAATAGATAAAAAACAACAGCTTAAAGTACTCCTCAAACGTCAATTGACAATAATAACAAACATATAATACTAGCAATCCAGAAAAGCCCCATATGAAGCACAGGGCTTCTGAAATGGTCTCGTATGAAGTACCCGGGTACGAGACTTCTATGAGAAAGTTTTACCTTACTGACATGCTTTGGATAGTATAGATCACCTCTGAATCCAAAGTACAAAGAAATCACCATTTGCCTGTATTTAGCCTTCCAACACTCAACTATGTAATTAAGTTGAGTACAATTCAAATTAAAGGAACAATGTTGCGTTCTAGCATCTGCACAAACCCATGGTAGCTCCCGTTATCGTCATTTGGCTTTCCACATGAAGACCACCACCATGTAGCCTAGGGTACAGTTCAAATAAACCAACAACAAGCGCACAAAATCCAGTGTGTCACATAACCCAGGGGCAAGGACCCATCATGGGTGGTTCCCTTACTTTTGAAGGAAGGTGTGAAGAAGAGATGCATGTTCAATAATGTAAAGATACAAAACAATGAGAAAATAATTTGGAAAGAGACAAAGTTTTTAAGAACCAAGCTGAAACCTCTCAGAACCGCAAAGGAAAGAGGATAGGGGAAACATTCGTGTTGACATATAGCACCATTTGTTGAGAAGGCAGAATAGTACCGAAAACCTATTTAACTAATAAGCAACCACAAAATACAAACAGCAGTATCATTTTGCACCAAGTCAAGGCCAATAAAAACTGTTCTGAAAGAAACCTTTAATGAAGCTACCGACAACTTATTAACGTGTAGACTCATGATAGTCCGCGGTGACCCAAAATATCAAACCAATAAGCAAAAGAAAAATAATTAATGCAGATCAATTACATTATTATCCCCATTATGGATACAATCCACTATGTATATTTATTTCTTAGGTCTCAATATTCTATAGTGAAAAAAAATGGTCTCCAATCATAACCTGCACGGTGCCATTATTGCACACAAATTCTTCAGGGGTTTTGTTCAAGAGAACTCTTGATTTAACGCCATAAGCCATACAAACTGTTACTACATAAACATTAACAGGACCATGCTTAAATACAGGTTTTGATACTATTAGATATTGCATTTCCCAATTTAAGGAATTTCTCAAGACCTCTTGTTTATCAAGACTAGCCATACAAACTATACATCCTAAAGAAATCATATCCCATCCTTCAACACGGGTTTGAACAACTAATATAAGCTTTTTGTGATCCCAGGAATTGGAACTCACGGCTAGCGAGTGATCTTTATTGAAAGTAAAAAACCAATCAACAACATGAAATTATTTTGATAATGAACAAATCCGTAGAGATTAATAGTTCATGTCGGCATTGCCAGCCAATCCAATAAGCCCACTGGGTAGAGAGCCCAGCGAGACCAAAAGGAAACCAAAGGAAAGCAGCTGCACAATTAGGACAAACCAAAAAATACAACAAAGATCCAAATCAAAACAAAAACAAACGCAAAAAACAAAAACAAAAATCAACGAAATATTGATATGAACTAGAACTAAACTTCCAAAGAACAATCACAATTAGACAAACCCAAAAATTAGGGGCAATATGATTTTTGGTCAAATCTGTAGCCAAACCAACACAAATGGAATGAAATATTCCCGCAAAATATCATGGAATAATCAGCGAGCACGTGACGCAGTGGTCGGTAACACAACTCCAAACCAAAACACAGATAAACAAAACTTACCAGCCACACAATAACTGAGTTGCGAGGAAGACGAGGGCACATCGGTCATTACACACCACGCGGAGCACCGCTTGACCACGGACGGGGGTACCCCCCCCAATCCTCGATGGAGGGAGTTCGGAAGGCCATCCGGAGATGAAATCAAGGAAAGAGTAAAATACTCAAAATCCGGGAGAAGGAGAAGAAGAGGAGAAGAAATCGGGGATGGCCACATCCGGGGACCATCTCCCTCCGCCAACAAGGTGCAAGCTTGATGCAATGATGCCCACCATGACCTTGTGCTTTGCATTACAAAACTCACTCAAGTAAGCCTTATCCTGCTCAATTTATTTGTCTTTTTTTTTTCTTGAATGTTTTAAAATAAAAGTGCAATTATGTTCACAATATTGTATATTTTTTATTTGCTCAGCTTTTTTTGAATTGATGTGATGTATCGAGTTTGTTTCCGAAGTAATTTTAAATTACTAAAGGTTCATTTTAAAAATTTAAAACTTTTTAAGTGAACACCAAATGAAAAATAAATTGGGACGGAGGGA
>CM018916.1:6797018-6799518 GCA_009663005.1 Actinidia chinensis
CACCCAACTAAAACTTACTAGGTCTGTCTTTCTCTCAAAATCGGAAAACTAAAACTATCAAAATTGTATAAAATATACGTTTTTTAAACAAAAGTCCTTACTCTCTTTTACGGAAAAAAAAGGCTAGGGTCATTTTATTATTAAACTATGAAAAAGAAGAATTATTTTTTTAATTGAACTATAATGAGAGGAGTTCATCTTCAAAAGAAGTCTTCCTAATTGACCTCTAAGTGACAAACCTACCAATGCTAAATTTTATTTGTACCAAAATTCCAAGAGAATGTTGAAATCTAAAAAATTGGAGAGGGGCTTGGCAGGAATTTTTTGGGTGGATTTTGGAAACTCTTTTTTGGGTGAGTTTACAGGAAGTATAACTATAGGAGAACTTTATTTAGGTTTTGTTTTTCATTTGACTTTTTTAATCTATTAATGTGAAGAAAAAAATAATATGAATTTAAAAACATTATAAAAAATAATTCTACACTTACTAAAATTGATTATGCCTTCAAATAGAAGTGCAGAAATTATTACCATATGGTGTTGATTTGCACTCTACTTTTTCAAAATTGGGAGTGCAGAAATCAATGTAAGAGTGTAGGAAATCATTTACAAAACTATTCATAAATATTAGTTGATATTTATATTACACATTTGATATTTTTTTAAGAAAAACAATTAACTAACTTTTACAAAACTTTATTGGGTAAATTTCACTGACATCTTTTTATATTTCTGACAAATACAATCACCTCTCTTATAATTTTTAAACCAGCAAAGATCTTTTTTTACTTTTGAAGCTATTATCAACATTCTCCCCACTAGTTTTTTTTTTTAAATGACGAGATTGTCCTTAAATTTAGGGCTTTCATATTTTCAATTAAAAATAATTGATTTCATTAGAAAATTTAAACAAGTAGTTTTATTTTGAGAAAAAAGATAATATCCATTAAGTTTAATGGTGTGTTGAGAAACTTTTTTTAAGAGATGTCAATGAAATTTATTCAAATTTATTTTGTTAAAAATCTCTCTAGCCTTATGTATCATGGTTCAACTGCAGGTTATAATGACGAGACATATAGGGGACATGTGCATTTATATCTCATGAAATTTTATAATTTTAAGGAAGTAAATGTACATACAAATCACAAAATTTGTATCTCATGTATAAAATAACACTAATTTTAAATTTATAATTTGAAAATATTTGTGATTAATTTACTATAAAATTGGAATTTAACTTTGATGTGGTGATCGCCCCTAGCCGCCATCCTCGGGTCCATCATGTGTGTGCGTGTGTGTATATATATATGTGTGTGTATATATATATATTACACAATTGATATTTTTTCTAAGAAAAACAATTAGCTAACATTTTCAAGAATAATATTTGTTAACATTCTTTTAATCTTGTACATCACGTCAACTGTTAGTCATCTAACAGAACGACGAGACAGAGGAGAACGTGAATTTGTTTATATTGCATATTTGATATTTTTTAAGAAAAGCAATTAGAATACACGTACAAAAATTTATTTTGTTAAAAAAAAAATAACTTAGGTTTGACATCAATAACAAATTAAACTTTACAGTTTTAATTTTTATATACATTACACATTTGATATTTTTGTAAGAAAAACAATTAGCTAACATTTATAAAAAATTATTTTGTTAAAAAATCCTTTTAGAAATTAGCTAAAGTTTTGATCTTGAAACAATTAAAAACCTTTATCAATCACTGTTTCATTAGGCTGACCAATTAAAAATTGGAAAATTTTTTTGGTAGTTTTTCTTAAAAAAACGATATATTTGAAAGTTATCACCCTTTAAAACCTTCTTTGATGAAACTATGACTAATTTTTAAGTTAAATGTTAAAATTATTTTTTTAATTTTTGGTGAAAAATGTGCTTTAGTTGCATCGTTTACAGATTGATCACGTTGAAATAAGTTATATTTTTATTTTTTTTATAAGAATTAGTTAGTATTTAATTTTAATTTGATGTATTAAACTATAAATTTAATTCTTATTGAGGTCAACATTTTTTTTGGATAAATTACACTGACCCTTCCCTGTGATTTTTAGATTATAATAATATCCCATGAGGTTTCGATTTTGTCACTGACCCCCTCTTTCGATTTTGTCCCTCACTATGCTGTAAAATTACTAATTTGCCCTCCCACAACCTATAGGACAATTTTCTCTCTCTCTCTCTCATCCCTCCCTCTCTCTTTCGTTTTTTTTTCGTTTTTTCTTTTTTCTTCTTTTTTTTTCTTAGTTTTTTTTTTAACTGGAATTTTTTTTAAAATCATTAAATCGAATAAAAAAAAAAAAACAAAAAATAATTAGAAAAAAAAATTTAAAAATATATTTTATTGAGAAATTTTTAAAAATTATAGCAGTTTTTCTTTTATAAAACTAAAGTTATTTTTTTACCTAATAATAGTTTTTTTTAAAAATACTAATTTTTCTACATTATTTTTAAAAAATTAAATAAAAAAATT
>CM018916.1:6804518-6822018 GCA_009663005.1 Actinidia chinensis
CCGGTTTTTCAACGGTTTAATTCGGTAGCTCTGCATTCTGGGGTTAAAATAGTTTATAACGAACCGGTTTTTTATAGTGCCGGATTCCTGATTAAAACGGTTGAAACGGCCGATCGGTCTGATTTTGATAAAACATGGGAGAGAGAGCTGGGAAAGCGTCTCGGTAAGGCATGTTTTTTTGTCAAAAAAATTTTTGGGGGTTATGTCTTTGGAAACTTTATTTGGGTGAGTTTACAGGAGTATAGCTATAGGTAGAGAATTTTATTTAGAGTTTTTTTTTTTTATTTATTTTGCCTAAGGTATAATGTGAGAAAAAAAAATATTGTGTGGGGTACCCAAACAGGGACTAAGGAGAGAGAGGTATGCATTACTTTCTCCCATTTTCTCTTTATTTGTTTTTCAAAAAATGTGTTAGATTCACGAATGTGTGTTTATTTTGCATACAAATTTAGTTATTCACGATTCAGAAAAAAGTCAAATCGTTATTCGTGGTTCGGTTTAAGATTTTTGTCCTTAAACTTGACCGAACGAAATAGTAATCACCCCTAATAGTTAAATTAAAATTAATATAGATTATAAGGAGGATTTAAAAAAATCTTTCTAGCATCATGTATCATGGTTCAACTGTTGTTGGTCAGAATGACTAGAGGTATCAAGCGGGGGTCTTGACGGCACAGATTCGCAAACACAATTATGGACGATCCAAACGTCACATTTTTGTCTTGATATTTTAATCACTCTCACCAAATGTGAAGTCTTATAGGGTATTGAAAACATTCATCGCTGACGTTGATTTATTAAAAATTAAAAATATCCATGCGATAATTACGTAATAATAATGAATTTACTTCAATTTTTGCATGGATATATATCCACTCATATAAGGAAAGTTGACGGTTGTGATTTAAAAATATTTTGATTAAACCATCAAGTTAAAAATACGGCACGGACAATGCATGATTACGTGACGGGCACGGCCATGACACGATTAAGTAGCACAGGGCACGGCACGGCACGACACGAGTCACACGCCTAAGTTCCGGGCCGCACGACATGGCACGATTAAGTAATAAGCGGGCCCGGCACAACATAGCATGATTAAGTAAAGGGCGGCACGGGCACGACACGTATTAAAATGGCACGGCACAGCACGGCACGAATAAAAAAATAGCACGACACGGCACGATGAAACATGACCCGGCACGATGGCACGATTACGGCCGGCCGACCAAGGCCACTAAGTAGTGAAATGGCCGACACGGCACGGCACGAAGCACGGTTGGCACGGAAGAAAAGTGGCACGGCACGGACTGCGGGCACGTTGACACTCTAAGAATGCGAGATAGAGAGGGGACATTTGCATTTATGATCACGAATTTTTACTTTTGAGGCGATGAAGTACATACAAAATTACGAAGTTTGTAGCTCATGAGTAAAATATAACATTAATTTTAATTTGAATTTGAAATATGTTAATATTATTGCAATAAAATGGAAACTTCAAAACTGTGTTATATGGTGATAGTGGCCATTTATCCTTCTGAACCATAGGTACATTATTACACAGGTGATTATTGTCTAAGAAAAATAATTAAGCTAACATTTACAACCAATTATTTTTAAAATCTTTTTAATCAGTGAGAACTAATCACGTGTCAATTGACTAGCATGTCTTATATGATGACGAGACATAGAAGGAATGTGTTTGTGTGTATATACACAATTTATATTTTTTAAGAAAAATAATAGCTAACATTTACAAAACATTAGTATGTTAAAAAATATTTGGAAAATTAAAAAAAAAATGTTGACACAAGAACAATTAAACTCTATAGTTTTAATTTCCTATATACATGACACATTGATATTTTGCTAAGAAAAATAATAGCTAACATCTTATAAAAATTATTTGTTAAAAGTCATGTAAAATTCACACAACTCAACGTAGGGTTTGACCATCAATAAAAAATAATGTATTTAGTTGAATATAATAAATTAAATCTTAACAGTTTTGATAGAACATAATAAAACCCAGTCAGTCGTGTTTCATTAGGCACGGACCAAACCAAACCAAATTCTGCCAAACAAATTTGAAAAAGCGTGTTTTCAAAGTTATCACCCTTTAAAACCCTTCATCGAAAGCAATTTAGGGTCATTTTTAAGTTAAATTATTAAAATTAATTTTTAAATTTTTATTAAAAAATGAGCTATAATTGCATCGATTAAATGGTAATTACGTTGAAATACGTTTATTTTTTTTATTTTTTGTTAAAAATTAGTTGGTTCCTTCAACCCTAATGAAATAGAAACTAGCAACAAATTTTAATAGTGAAGTCAAACTATAAATTTTAATTTAGATCAAAAAAACAAAAATTTTTCTGATGTAATTTTATTTTTTAAATTCTATAAATGTGGAAAAAAAATATTTTTTGGGTTACCCAAACAGGGACTAAGGAGAGGAGAGTTATGCATACTTTCTCCCATTTTCCTTATTTCTTTTTCAAAAATGTGTGAGATTCGACGAATGTGTGTTATTTTGCATACAAATTTAGCTTATTCACGATCAGAAAAAAAAGAAAAAAAGTCAAAATCTTATTCGTTGGTTCGGTTTTAGATTTTGGTCCTAAACTGACCGAACGAATAGTAATCACCCCTAATAGTAAATAAAATTATCTTAGATTATAAGGATGGATTTAAAAAAATCTTTCTAGCCATCAGTATCATGGTAAATGTTGTTGGTCAGAAATGATAGAGGTATCCAGCGGCCTTGCCGGACGGACCGGCAGAAAAAAATAGGAACGAGCACGGTTTGGGCACGGTATAATTGGGCACGATTGGTCTAAGCAGGGCAAGGGTACAGGCACGAGGCACGAAAAATTGTAGAGCATGGCACGATAGTTGGCTACACACGGCACGACACGGTCAAAAGTCCAGGCACGACAACTGGGACACGACACGATAGTTGGTTTGGTTTGGCATGGCATGGCCAGCAAGACACAGATTAGCCAAAGCACGGCAACGAGCATGTCACGGATGTATCAAGGGCAAAGCAAGGGTATGGACGGAATGGCTAGCACGACACGGAAGTGCAAAAAATAATTAATTATTAAATTAAATTAACAGAAAATTTAATTAAATAAATGGACCTTGTCATAATAAAAAAAAATAAAAACATACAAACATTATTTAAAAAATAAAAATAAAATAAAGAAATTTTGACTGATTATGGGCTATGGCCATAAATAATAAAAATAAAAAAAATAGATTTTATTAAATAAATTGACTTTGCCATAAATGCCATAATAAGAAAAAAAAATGAGAAAAATTTTTAAAATTAAAATTCTCAATAACAAAAATTAAAAATTTAAAAAAAAATAAAAATTAAATTTTGAAAACAAAAACTATAAATTTAAATTTTGACTTAGGCCCATATTAGGGCCATAAGAAGACAAAAATACACAATTTATTTTATTTCACTGAGAAAAAATTAAAACTAAAATTTGATCACTCTCGCCGAATTTGTTGTATCGCTAACCACACAATCGCAAAAATGAATTATGATAATATCACACCGTTCACTTTGTTTGTATGCTATTTTAATCACTTCGCGAATTTGAAATATAATTGGATATTAAAAGACCTTTCATCTGGGAAAGTGTTTATTTATTCATTATCAATCAATAATTTGTCTCATTTGATCAAGTATGTAACATAATTAAAAAGTATTTTATTTTTGCATAAATATACAACACTCATAATTATAATCTAAAACGGTTTCCGATTCAGAAAAAAAATATTGTGATGGCCATTCAAGTCATGCTTATAGGAATATTATTGCTCATAGATGCACCGAAGTGACCCGATCGGTGGTGCAGACATTTGATCGCCATAATTTTTGAGGAAAAAATATAAAATTGAACGATATAAAAATCGTAACGGTTAGATCAAACATCCAGAAAAATCGAGTATATGACATGTCTTTCAATCCTCTATATCAAGTACTTGATCTTACACCAATTATTGTGTGTAGGATAATGTACAATAGCAAAAGATGCAACACAATTATGACGATCCAAAACGCGTCACCTTTTTGTCTTGATATTCTTAATCACTCTCACCAAATTTGAAGTCCTATCGGGTATTGCAAACCCTTTTATCCGGACGTAGAATATAAAATTAAAAAATTATTCTCATTCGATCAAGTACGTATAAGAATTACTTTACTTCAATTTTTGCATGGATGAATAAAATCCACTCCCATTATAAGACGTTGACGGTTTGATTTAAAAAAATATTTGATAACCTAAAGTAAAATAGGGCAAACATGACATGATTTGCGTTAGACGGGCACGGCACGACACGATTAAGTAGACAGCCGGCACGGCCACGACACGGAGTCACCCGATAAGTTACGGGCGGCAACGACAAGACACGATTTTAAGTAAGCGGGCCGGCACGACATAGAACGATTAAGTAAATGGCCGGCACACGCACGACACGGTATATTAAATGGCACGCACAGCAAGGCACGAATAAAAAAAAAAGCACGACACGGCACGATTAAAAATGGCCGGCACGATTAAGGCCCGGCCTGACAAGGCACGTTAATGTAAATGGGCCCGACACGGCACGGCACGAAGACACGGTTGGCACGGAAGAAAAGTGGCACGGCAAGGCACGGCGGGCCCACGTTTGCCACCTCTAAGCAATGCCGAGATAGAGAGGGGACACTTTGCATTTATAGATCACAGATTTATAATTTGAGGAGAGATGTACATACAAATTTACGAGTTTGTAGCCATGAGTAAAATCTAACATTAATTTAATTTTGTAATTTGAAAATATCTGTAATTATTATTGCAATAAAATTGAAACTTAACTTTGTTATGGTGATCGTGGCCTTTATCCTCTGAACCATTAGTTACTTTATTACACAGTTGATATTTGTTCTAAGAAAAATAATTAGCTAACATTTACAACTAAATTATTTTGTTAAAAATCTTTTTAATCCTGTGATACTATCACGTGTCAATTGCTAATCATTTCTTATATGATGACGAGACATAGAAGGATATGTGTTTGTGTGTATATTACACAATTTATATTTTTTAAGAAAAATAATTAGCTAACATTTACAAAAAATTATTTATGTTTAAAAAATCTTTGGAAAAATTAAAAAAAAAAATAGGTTTGACATCAATAACAAATTAAACTCTATAGTTTTAATTTCCTATATACATTACACATTTGATATTTTTGTAAGAAAAACAATTAGCTAACTTTATAAAAATTTATTTATGTAAAAGTCATTGTAAAATTACAAAATAACGTAGGGTTTGACTCAATAATAACATTAAGTTCTTTAGTTTTAATTATATAAATAAAATCATTAAAGTTTTGATATGACATAATTAAGGAAACCCCGTCAGTCAGTTTGTTTCATTAGGCACGACCAAACCAACCCCCAATTCTTGCAAAAAAATTGACGAAAAAGGCTTGTATTTCAAAGTTATCACCCTTTAAAACCTTCATCGAAGCAATTAGGGCTCATTTAAGTTAAAATATTAAAAGTTATTTTAATTTTTATTAAAAAATGAGCTATAATTGCATCGATTAAATGGTAATTACGTTGAAATACGTTTATTTTTTTATTTTTTGTTAAAAATTAGTTGGTTCCTTCAACCCTAATGAAATAGAAACTAGCAACAAATTTTAATAGTGAAGTCGAACTATAAATTTTAATTTAGATCAAAATTTTATGATTTAATTTATAATAATTAAAATTATAAAATTTAATTCGTTAATGAAGTCAAACATATGAGTCAAACATATGAGTCTTTTTCTGTAATTTTCCAAAGATCTTTAGAACCTCCTACGGATCCATTTCTATCTTTTGTACGGATCAGCTTCTAGTCATATTTACACCACTTACAGGATGACGATCGTCAACTTCACCGAAATAACACACAGTGCTTTAAAATTATGATCCTGGGAAGGCGTGAGGTGACGAAGCCATTTATTTTGAAAATATCGATCAAAATCGGTTATTTGAACCGGTCAAGGCATCGGTTCAATAATTATTGATTCAATCGTGGTGGCAATCATTTTATATACAAATAAATAATAAAAATATATTTAAATAAAAACAATTATTTAAGAAATTATCAATAGGTAAAAGATTCCATTTTTCTACAATAATTCAATATAAGCACAAATAATAAATATCGATAAAAGGCAAGTAATAAAATAAATAATTAAAAAATATTTAAGAAGATTTTTTTCTTTCCATTTAGATTTTTAAACATTATTATTATTATTTTATATTTAAAAGAAAAAACGTACAACTGTCAATAATATTATTATTAGATAATAATATGCAGTAGTGGTGTTATTTTTATTTTTTTTTTTTTCTTCCTATTACCTTCCTATTTTGTATCTTTATTTTTAATTTAATTTATATTTGTTAAATTTGAATTAATTTTTGATAATACACATCTCAATATATTTAATTATAATATAATAAATATATAAAGATGAGATATCAAAGGTAAAAAAGAGAGAAACATGCGTTATTTAAAGATTTTCATAATCATTTTAAAGATGAGATAATAAACAGTCATTTTTTTTTCTTCTCTTGACTTTTATTTGAAAATTTTACTTTTTTTCATCAAAAAATCATAAAAGATATTTTTTTAAAAAATAAATATTTTAAAATCTTTGTAATATTTAGTTTTTTAATTTTTTTTAAAAATCGGATGGTTCACTAAATACCGGCAATTCACTAGTTTTTCAAAAAATCGTCTAGTTCACTTGGTTTAATACGGTTCACATGCATTTTCGGTAATTAATTGAACCATACCGGTTCATGGTTCGGTTTTCGATTCAACCGGCCGATTCGATTCGATTTTTATAACTATGATATCGATAATTAGATTTTTTTTAAATTCTAGCCGTCCCCTTTAGGTCCATCACTTTCTCTATAGCATTTGATATTTATTTAAAAAATACAATTAGCTAATATTTATAAAATAATATTTTTTAAAAATCATTTTAAACTCTTGTATTAGGGGTCATCTGTTAGTCATCTTTTATAGATGGACGATGAGATAGAGGGGGCGGGATTCACTGTCCCGATTTGTTTTTGTCTCAAACTTAAATGGATGGTACCTGTATATTTGTAATTATTAATGAGTTAAATAAATTACATAACCTACTTTGATAAATTATAAATGGATATGTGTATCATTTGGTCTAAAAACACTGGTGGTTGGGGACAGAAAAAAATCGGGACAGGTGATTCTCGCCTGACATAGAGAAGGACACTCGTATAAACATTACACGTGTTTTTTTTTTGGGGGGTTTGGGGGGAATGCTTCAAGCAGGGCTTTTATTGGCTCCCACGTGCCATTCATGACCGTCTGTCACAGTTCTTTTCCGCACCATTCATCCGTGTCAGTATGTCCAGTTTAATGACAAAATTACCCTCAAACCACTTTTCCCCCGTTTGGACCTCTTTCTTCCCGTCCTCTAAGTCCAGGCTCCAACCAACCAAGACATATACAGCCCGTTTGGCAGCAAGAGATAATTTGTTGGTAGATTTAAATGAGTGAGAATTGAAGGGGATTTGATGAGGGGAGGATTTATAATAAGGGGGGCCCCACCTTTTAAGAATGATTGATTTATAATTTGGTATTGGAGGGTTGAAGAAGGGATTTAGATGTTGGATATGATGTGATAAGATATAAAAAGACAACATTACTCCTACTGCATTAATTAGTGTTAATATTAAATATATTTCGCTTTAATTAGATAAAATATAAGTAATAATATTTAAATGATTAAACTAAAAAAATTAATGAAAATATTAATATATAGTTTAAAAATATATAATTTAATTGTTTTGGGTGTAAATTATTCAAATTAAAATTTTAAAAAAGTGACCAACCCAAAAGGTAGAAAAAACTAGTCCAAAATGAAAACAAGTCTGTAATTGTAAGAAAAATAAGTTAAAAAAATCGATTAATTACTTTAAACTTTTGATCAAGGATTTTGAATTTTTAAACTTTGTCTTCAAGATAATTAAAAAATATAAAAAGAATAAACATAAAAATATTTGAAGAAAAACTCCAAACACACCCAAATAGTAACCCACAACCAAAAGGTCCTTATAGTTTAGAAAAATGTTTCACTTTGATAAATAAATAAAAAATAAATAAAATCAAAATTAAGTAAAAAATGAATTTAAATATTAAGATATAATTTAGGAAATATTTTTTTGAGTAAATTGAGGGAATCTATTACAAATTTTTAAAACTTTAGGGGGATAATTATAATTTCTTAAATGCCAAGATTTCTTGTGGTTAACCCATAAACTAAGGGGAGGTCAGTGAATTTACCCAATAAAATTACTCCCTTCAGTGGGCGTCTTCCCAATTTCAATTTTAAGCTAGCGAGAGAGAGACGTCTTCTTCCCACAGCACGAGGCACAACGGTCTTTCCCACCATGCGGACACCGCCCTTCACTACGGACGGTTGGTACCCCCCTGTCCCCCCTCAATATTGGCTATAGATGAGTTCGAAGGCCATCGGGAGATGAAATCAGGGAGGCAAAAATACTCCCAAACCCGGGAGGAAAGAGAGAAGAGGAGAAGAAATCAGGGAGATGGCCAACTTCGGAACCATCTCCCTCCGCCAAACAGGGTGGTATTACCTGAATCAACTCTAAATCTCTTTTCATGTTAGAGATTTATGGTGCATTTGGCAGAATGATTTGATTTTGGTGGATTTAAAATGAGGGAGGATTTGAGAGTAGATTTGAAATGAGAGGTGATTTATAATAAGGTGGGGTCCACCTTTTAAGAGGGTGGATTTATAATTTGGTGTTTGGGATGTGTTTTGGACAAAGGTGATTTGAAAGTGGATTAGATAGGGATAAGATGTCAAAAGACAAAATTGTCCCCATTTCATTAAGTAGTGTTAATATTAAAGGTTAATTTCATTTCATTAGATAAAAATAATTAATTAATATTGAAATGATTAAAATCAAAATTTCACTGGAGTATTAATATAGAGATTAAAAATATATAAATTTATTTTTGTGGGTTTAAATTATTCAAAATTAATGATGTAGTAAATATTAAAGAAAATTACTTTCAAACTTTTTTTGTTAATATTACTTTAGATTTTCAATATTAATTTGTATAAAATATTACTAATTTAAAAATAGTTATTATTATTTAGTACTTGTGCTCACAAAAAACTTGGGTCCATCAAAAGTTGACAAAACTCACATCTAATTCATTTTATTTATAATAAATTATAAATATACAAAATTATTGAATGAAAATTTGAAGCAAATAGAAACAATAACAATAACATTTAGGTGAAAATATTTGCACAAAATTGAAATAACAAAAAATAGTATTTTGTGGTTAAAGATTTAGACTCAAAAAAAATCTCAAATTCACCTTAAAGAAAATATTTGTACAAATTTAAAAAAAAATGACAACAAGAAGAAATTTATAACCATCAAGGCCTCACATCATACTAATTCACTTTATTTATTAATTATAATTACACAAAAAACTATAAATGGACAAATGAAGAACATTTGAATCAAGAACAAACAAATTCATCTGAAATTAATTGCACAAAAATTAAAAAAAAATAGAACAAGAAAAGAATTTTTTTTTTTATAAACTAGAGACTTTCTGTCATCTAATAGTCGATGCAACAGTGTGAACCCACCATTTGAGCCCATTTTTCATGCCTGTTTCTCCAATTCATCAATGGCTTATCTCTCCTCTCTCTCCCAAACCTCCCATGCCTCAGAAATCTGAACTGAAGATTCACCCCAACTAGTCCCTTGTTTTTCCCTTTCCTCACCCCCTGTTCTTCCCCTTCGTTGCAATCAATCCTCTATTGTTCCCCTTTTACTTTGCAACCCAGGAATGATTCAACCAAGCTCAAGTCACATTTCAGGAACACAAAACCACAGATCCATAAACGAGGGCCACACAGTCATTCACACGACGCGGGGAACGCATGACCACGGACAGGGGTATCCCTGTCCGTCCTATGTCCAACCACGGGAAGGATTTTGAAGGCAAACGGAGAAGAAATCAGGGAGTCCAAAATACTCACCAAACCCGGAGAAGGAGTATCACGGGAGAACAAATCCGGGAGATGGCCAAATTCGGGACCATCTCCGGATGCCAAACAGGCCCTTACAGCCCATTTGGCGGTCGGAGATGATTTTGATAGATTTGAAATAAAGGGGGATTTGAGGGTGGATTGAAGTGAGAGATGGTTTTAATAAGGGGGACCCACTTTTAAGAAGGATGATTTGTAGGTGAGTGTTTGGATGGTATTTTGGAAGAAATGGATTTAGAAAGGATATGATGGGATAAGATGTTAAAAGACAAAATATCCCCACTTCATTAATTAATTGTTAATATGAATATAAATTCGTTTAATTAGAAAAATCTATGTTAATTAATATTTAGATGATTAAAATAAAAACTTTTACTTTAAATATTATATATAATTTAAAAATTACATTCAATTTTTATTTTAATTAAATATTCAAAATTAAAATATTGTCATATATTAGGCAAGAATTCAAATTGTGGGCACCCCAATCCGTCATTTAGAATTCTCTCTAATTTAGTAATAAAAGTAATAAACAAAAAATGTATTAAAATAGTTTAAATTTCTACAAAAAATTCAGTCTACTTCCACAAAAAAAGTGGTACACGATTTTTGTACCCGATTTCTGCGAACACCCAATAAATAAATAAATACAATAAACAATCAAATCAAGTAAAAAAATACATTTAAATATTATATATACTTTAGAAATATGTTTGTAGAGGGTAAATTGAAGGAATCTAATAAAGTTTTAAAACTTCAGGGGAGTTTAATTTAATTTTTTAAACGTTAAAATTTCTTGTATATTAACCTATAATCTCAAGGGAGGTCAGTGTAATTTACCCAAATAAAACCCCAAAATCCCCTGTTCTTCTTCCCCAATTTGATTCAGCCCAGAGAGAGATGTCTTGCGACGGTCTATCGCGTTCTTCTTCCCCAGCACGAGGGCAAAACAGTATTTTCACCACCAAGCAGAAGCTGCGTGACCACGGACGAGGGTACCCCCTGTCCGTCCCATATCCAGCCGTGGATGGATTTGGAGTCCGATCTACGGAGAAATCAGGGAGACGAAAATGGTAGCCAAACCATGGAGAAGGGGAGAATGGAGAGAAGAAATCAAGGAGATGGCCAAATCCAGGACCATCTCTTTCCGCTAAACAGGGTGTTAGGGTTTTGCTACAGAAAATAGTTTTTGTAAAACTTTATTTTTCTCTATTGCGAGAGAAAAATAAAGTTTGAATATGAAAAATTGGAGGAGAGAGAGCTGGGGAAGGTCTCATTGGGGCAAGTTTTTTTTGGGTGTCTTGGGATAACTTTTTTTATGGTGAGTTTACAGGTGTAGCTATAGGAGAGCTTTTATTTAGAGTGTTTTTTTTTTCATTTTACTTTTTCAATCTATAAATGTGAAAAAAAATATATTTTTTGGTACCCAAACAGGGCCTAAGAAGAGAGAGGTTTGCATTACTCTCTCGCATTTTCTCAATTTTTTTCCAGAAAATGTGTTGATTCACAAATGTGTGTTCATTTTGTATACACATGAGGTTATTCACGGTTTGGTTCGGTTCATTAATATTCACGATTTAATTTGGATTGATTCAAAAAAAAGCCAAATATTGTTAATGATTTGGTTTACAATTTGACCATAAACCTGACCAAATCGAATAGTGATCACCCTACTTGTTAAAGTAAAATTAATATAGAACATAAGGAGTATTCGAGTAATTTCACCTAATAAAGAAAAAAAAATACAATAAGAGAAAATGAGATTATAAAATAGCACCCAATATTTTTAAAAAAAATTTAGCCGCTTTAGTTTTAGAGTTTTTTTTTTAATAAAATTTTATAAAATTTTTATATTTTTTCATGTGAGTCTAAAATATAAAAATTTTCCTATAATTTAAAAAAATTATTCACTAAATTTTTTTGATATTTATATTACACATTTGATATTTTTTTAAGAAAAATAATTAGCTAACTTTACAAAAAAATTATTGGGTAAATTTCACTGATATTTTTAACAAGTATAATCATCTCCCCTATAATTTCTAAACTAACAAATACATTTCTTACAAATATAATCAACATTATTCCCGCTATTTTTTCTTTTTATAGAAATGAAAAGATTGCCGTTAAACGTAGAATTTTCATATTTTTAATTAAAAATAATTGATTTTATTAGAAAAATTAATAAATAGAGTTGTTTTGAGGGACCACTGAGAGAGGTGATGATTTTTGGAGGAATTAAGAAAAAAGAAAGTTAGACAATGTATGATTTTGTTAAAACGGGGATGTAAAATGAATGATAAGATTGTTGGATATATATTCTTAGAGCAAATTGGTATTATAAATTTGGGTCCGGTTATAGAGACATAAGTTTTGACACAATTTTAGATACTGTATCCTTAATTACTTGAAATCAAGAGTTGAGATTACTTTATTATATTTTTAATTTCTCTATCTCTCTTCTCTCTTAATAGCTCTCTCCGACCAAGTCCCTTGCCCGGTACACCGTCAACAACAAATCCCGGCCTACCAAATTGAGTCATCAAATAAATTGTGAAGTTCAACCATTGCATGCCAACCAACCCACTGCCCAAACAGACATGAGAATTTCTTGAGCCCTAACTACAGAGGGCCAAATTCCAGGAAAATAGAAGCTTTCTCTCTCTAACTGAAGAGGGTTTCAATAATTTCTGCAATTGGGATGCCCAATCGCAGTTATGGGTGGTGGCAGAGGTAGATGCCATGGAGGCTGGTGACTCACGTGGGTCGTTTCAAGAGAGAGAAAGAGAGAGAGAGGAATAGAGGTTAAAGGATCATGACAGGAGACCTCGGTGGTGGTTGTTGTTGGTTTTCATAGGAGGCTTGGTTGACACGACGGTGACTTGGGATTTGGAATTGGAGCTTCATTGTAATCTCATCTCTTAATTTCAAAAGTTAAATAGAGTGTCTAAAATTATGTCAAAACTTATATTCTCTCGACCTGATTGGACTGCATAATTGTAGTCCAAACGCCGTTAAAACCGACCAACTTGGCTTAATTTAGTTTATTATTTAATTTATCGTAGGCTGTATTATAGTCGTATGTGAGACTATTGCCGGCTAAAGTGATAAAAAAGGAAGAAAAGAAGAGAAAAAGTCAAAATGGACAAAAAATATATTAAGAGTTCGAACTTCCCTTGCTTACAGTTCGAAAAGTGCCGAGGTTGAAATTGAAAAACCAGTCTCGGGATTTTTACCAACGTTTTACTTCGATATCGATTGAACTGATTTAACGCATTGACGGAAAATTTAAGAGCTAAAATTTGTATCTAATAGGCCTTGGTGATCGATCTCTAAGGGTGGTCAAAATAGAAGATACAAACTACGATACGATTAGAAGTGTTGAAGTTCCTAATCCTACTTAGGATTCGAATTTTTTATACTATAAATACTTCCTTATCTCTTATGCCACGAAAATACTTTAGATATCCTTTAATTTAGGGTTTCTTTCAGTCTTTTGTTTAGACTTCATATTATTCTTAGGTTTTATTTTATTTTTGTAAAAATTTTAATTATTTACAATAAAGTCGATTTTCATACGATAAGTCTTTCGCTTTTTGATTTTACATGCTTTTCTAGCCATTGCTGATAGTTTTCCCAACTGGGATGATTGTAAAGATTGATTGCCGGATCAAGGATGAACAATGGAGGTAATTTTCATATCCATTTATTTTCTTGATTTTTTCTCTTCTTCTTTTTGTTTAGATACTTTCGAAAACTAGGAACGTCGATTATGTTCGATAAAATTCTTGTATTCGGATCGATGATGCACTACCATGATTAAAACAACCAGATTTTAAATCTTCGAAAACTTGGAGTCATATTATGTTCGATACCACAACTTTATGATGCGAATCGGATGATGCACGTCTTGATTATAATAATCAGATTTATTCTAAGTAAGTTTATATATTGAATTGCTGGCTCAGGATATACGCTGCCTTCTAACGTAGGCATGAGTTGGGTTCATTTTATTATTGCACGAATTGAGATTGAAAGGAACATTATTTTTAACGTTAAATCTTCGAATCCGAGACCCACGATGTAGTCGAAGGATTGAGTTATAAGAAGTCTCCATTGGAATTTCCAAGAAACCTAATTAATTGGGATCAATTGATTTCGAGTGTTTTGATTAAGTTTAAATTTATTTTTATTACTTTCTTAATTAGATTTAGTCAATCAATCACCACACACAAAAAAAAAATTTATTTTTTATTTATTTTAGATTCAATTTAAATAATTTCTAGTTGATCGAGTTAGATAGTGGGAGTGAGTGCTACAGCTTATATTTATCTAGGTCCATTGAGAGAGAACGATACCGGATTATCGGTTTCTTACGATTCGCGACCCACGTACACTTGCGGTAAAGAATACTTCTGGGAGCGAATCAAGGTTTTGGCGCCGTGCCGGGGACCAAAGGCACAAGACGAGCACTAGAAGCTTGGTTGAAGAGCAATTGGTGAATTGAATCTCCATCATTACCCCACGGAGGGATTTTCGCTTAGGCCATGGATAATTTCGTTTCATTTATTTCTGTTTTCCTTAAAAAAAAAAAAAGTTGGATGATGCCTTTTGAAAATAATTTTTGAAGTAGCCACAGCCTAACTACGGTGGGTTGCTATATCTTCCACGTATTCACCTCCCCCCCCGTGGTTTGGCAAATTGTATATAATGAGTCATGTCCTTATGTTCAAGTCACAGCCCATAATGACTGAATGTCCTAAGATTCAATGAGTGTCCCGATTTTATCGAAAATATATTAATGTTACACAAGGATCTCAAAGATAAAGTATACATGAGTCATGTCTTATATTTGCTAGTTATAGCCATCTTTTGACTGATGTCCTCAGGCTCATGAGTTTCCAGAGTTATTTCAAACGATGTCAATGCTACTCAAGGAATCTCAAGAATTTGTATCAATGAGCCATGTCCCATATATTCTAGTTATTTTATTTTGTACTGTAATGTCCTAAGGCCTCATGAGTTTTCGGAGTTTGTGTGTAAATATAATAACACTACACAAGGATGCTTTCGAATCCTAGGATCACATTTCATACTCATACACCTCACAGCCATGAGGGGGAAACTCCTTAAATCCTCTTGCTCAGAACCTGTTGCCTCAATTGTGTCAAGGCCATATTCTGCACACTACTCCATAACAAACACATACCAACCTCCCATTGGAGGAGGAGGATCCATTAGTTGCACACGAAAGGTCACAATATTAGGCATCAATCATACTTCTTGAACAACAATTGGAAGATAACTTTTTACTTGAGATTTAAAATTGGCACAACAAACTCAAGAGCAATTCCCCGCACAACCCAACCAATCCAAATCTGCAATGCATTGAAGAAATCCATGAACATATCATCATTGGGCACCAAAAAAGTAAACTTGGGAGGATGAGTCTAGGGAGTTAAGATATCAAGATTGAGAGAAAAAGGATGGATGTGATATTTTTTATAAGGAATATAATGGTGAGGTGTGTGATGCACAAAGTGAAGCCTGTAGTTTTGAGGTTGAATCATCAACGAGCGACCACTGAAACCCTTGCACAAGATTTTAGTCACACCACGTAAGACTTTACACAATGCGGGACCAAGTTTGAGTTCTTGATGTTCAACTAAGTCGTCCATTGATGGATGGTTTAATCGATTTTTTTGTGTTAACAAATTTAATGGGGTTGAGTGAGCCCCTTATCTCATTCAGTTAGTCAATAACCTCAACACTACATCCTGTTTTTAAGAGGGGCTTGTGGTAGAACAACAATAGTCAAGGCGTCCTCAAAAATAAAAGATTTCAAGTATCTGATTATCGGTATGGTCGATACAATTTTTGTCAAAAGATCTAAGTTGGATCCTAATTTTGAATGGTGATATTGTTATATTTTAATTCTAGTTGGGGAAAGGTATTGTCCTCATCTATTCACTTTTTTTCCCTTCGTGTCCCGTTTTTTATTTATTTATTTATTTGATTTATTTTATTTTATTTTTTGCATTTCGGGGAGGAATGCTCATCTCCTAGTTTGGGGGATACTCATAATTTTTTGTTTTCAGGATATTAGTTTTTAAGGATAATTTAATTTTTAGTAAAAATTTTTTTTTTAATAAAATTTTGAAAAAAATTTGTTCCATGTTTTGGATGTTGATAGCAGGTTTATTGTCCATTCCATATCATCCGAAAACATGTTTGTTTTCTGGTTCTTTCAAATTTTTATTGTGGAACTCTTCGTCATTCTAGTTTATAATCTATCTTTCGTATATTGTGAATGTGTTGAGAATTCACTTAGTTTTTGATACCATAACTAAATCATCATATTTGTGTTTTTAAAAAAGATAGTTGAAGGCCCAATTAGTGACTTACATAATAATGATGTTTTAAACGATTAATCATTTCCAATCGGTCTTGTATGCGTGATACTTTACTGTTTGTGCTATATAAGAGAGAGGGGTCACTTACACGCGCACGAGTCGGTTTTTCAAAGTGAAACTATTACAAATCCACATGACTACATCCATAAGTGGAGAATTTTGTACCTTATGGTTTAGAGTCATGAGCGTTTTTTTGGTGAAGCGATTTTACCTTTACTCAAGGAAATTTGTTTGAAGTGTTTCATTGTTTGAATAGTTTCATTTTTTTAAATTTGGTTTACATGGTTAGTGTGATGAGTTAGAATTTTTTGACAAACCTTTTACATGCCTTACACATATAGCGGATTTCGTTACATTAAGGGCCAATTCCACAACATATATCTTCTTCTTTCCGTCAATTTTTTTTTGGTATTGTGCATACAAAAATCTCAAAAAGCGAATTGGTCCTTGAGTTAATTTTTTGAGAAGTTGAAAAAAAAAAGAGAAAGGGGGAATAGAAAAAAAATTGAAAAAAAAAAGTTCAAGTTGAAAAGTATGAAAAAAGAGATTTTAATACAAAGTGTAATGCTTATTAAGTTGGCATGTGTAGTTAAAATGCATATGCTGAAATCTATTACCACTTATTCCCTCTACTTTCTTCTTGAACTATTCTTTCACTCATATGGCCGTAAGTATCCGAAATTGCATAGTATTTTTTGATTATTGCATGTAAAAGTCCACAATCAAAATTACAACTGGTGCATTAACGGCGAACATTTTTCATGAAGTTATGCCAAGTCGATATACTTACACTTTTGCTGGTTTTTTGAAACTTTGGATTTTGCTCTCTTAGAATTACGTTTACGTTTACTCTATAATGAGTCAATTCTTGAGAGAAGCTTGTTTATTCTATTGTTGAGAGTGTATGACTTGTAAAGTTTTTGAATCGAGGCTGT
>CM018916.1:6834518-6839518 GCA_009663005.1 Actinidia chinensis
TGTGTGTGTGTGTATATATATATATATATATATACATAATTAGCTTATGAAAAAGAAAGAAGAAAGAAAACAATGAAAAACCGAGAGAGGGATGAGAAAATTGAGAGAAAAAATTCACATGAGAGATTTTGAAAATTATCAAATGTGGCAAAACTTGTGTTCTTATTTTACAGATTAAGGTTAATTAGCCTAAATTAATGAGTTTTTGAGAGTGAATCTGATTTTTGGACTATTGGGGGTTAAATTTAATGTTAGAATGACGTGTTACATAAGATGGAGATTGATAGCTATAATGAACCAATTTGGTGATAATCAACGGTGAAAAATTGTCCGATCTCCATGAATTTTTAATATGTTGTAAATAATATCATTTAATAAGAATCTATCGGATTGGATTATGAATTTATAGGATATGATTCATTATTTTGAATTAAATTTTTAATATGTTGTAAATAATATCATTTAATGAGAATCTATCGGATTGGATTATGAATTTATAGGATATGATTTATTATTTTGAATTATTTTGTTATCATGATAGCATTGTTAGGTTCCGAAGCGGAGTCGAAAGAGAATACAGTTACCCCTAGAGAATAGTGTTTGGTAAAGTGGCGGGCACCAAGGTGGGTGTACTAATTCCTTAGTGCTGATGCATTACATTGTCCTATGGAATGATATATTGCCTTTGTGGAATAACATACTTAGAAATTGTGGTTGATTTATATTGTTATGCATATATTGTGAACTGTGGGGATAAATTTATTTGATATGATGTGATATATGAGTTGTACATTCACTGAGCATGTGGTTAGCTCACACCTTTACAATATTTCTTTTCAATTGCATGCTGGCGAAAGGGTTCACTGCTAAGTTGTAGAGATTGAAATTTGTACTTTTAGTGAGTTAGGTCTGACCTATATTGAGTTTATGTTTTACAAGTGTTCATATATAGTTAGTTGTGGGTAAAGTTTGTAACAATACTTGGATGAAGGATTTGTTTTGTATCACTCGTTAGCTGTGTGATTTTATTATATTTATAGTGATTATACGGATAGTATGTGGATAATGCCCTATTGTATGGATTGTTACGATTATTTTTGGGTGGGGTGTTACATCCTGACTATATAAATATTAATAGGTTTAAAAAAATTAAAAAAGCAATTGCTATAAATTTTGATTCCAATTCTCTAGACCTGTAAAGCTCTTAGCCTTCAATTTCCCAAAAGAGGGGAAGATGATCAGTAGGCATACCAGAATAGAAACACATTCTTCAAGGGATCTCCTCATATTTCTTTTTCATCTCATTGGTAGCAACAGCAAGCTCCTCCTCTCTCTTCTTCAGATCACTCTTTAGGATGGTTGGCTTTTTTTTAGCCTTCTTCGTGTCATCCAAGCACTTCTTGCACTGATAGTTTACCACCAATCTCTGAAGTAAGGCTAAAAATCTTATAAGTCTCAATGAAAGATAAACCGAACCAAGGTAAAGAACTTACTTGGAGGTTCTCCATGATCGACATGTTGTAATCCTTCAACTCATCCTCCTATTGGAACTCGACAACATCGCACAACAACATTGTAGCATGTGCCACTGCAAGGCAAGTCTCGAAGTCACACAAAGTGTAGTCATAGGTCACGCGATGGCCGAGCTCCCAAACTAATAGCTTGAGATTCCAGAAGTCTGGGTAAAAATTGAGGTCGAGGGGGAGCCACCAGTAGAGCTTTTGCAGGTCCCGCGATGCCTTTTCCTGGTGGCTCCTACCTCATGCCTCTTCACTTTGTCCTTCTTCTTGTTCTTCCGGGTAATAGGAATGGAGCTTTGAACCTGGGGGTGGGTGGAAAATCTGCCCCTTCTATGGAGCAACGCCAAAGGACTTCCCACCAATCTTCAGCAACTTTGGCGGCATGACTGAAGCTGAGTTGGACACATCTTCTTCTTCTTCTCCTTATAAGGAGTGTTCAACCTCTTCCCTTATAGCTCCTGGTTCTAGGATCGGGTGGAGTAAGACAACCTCGCGAGCCCCGTTGTTCGAGCTCGATATAAGGACTGTATTGGTTGCGGCAAAGTTACCACCCTAAATAGCTTCCTCTTCGTCTTTCTCCTTCTCTTCCTTTTCCTTTTCCTCAGTAAGAGTAGCTCGTTGCTCACTCCTAGAAAGCTAAACCAAATCGGAGCTACTAGTACTTACCTCTTGCTCCTCTACCTTCCTTGTGAAGTCATGGCATTAATGTTTATCCGGTTGATAGTCTAGTCATCTAAACTTGAAGACTAAGCACGTTGTGTGAGGTCTTCTAGTCTCTGATATCCAAAGGTGGGTTAGGTAACTGCCCAAAGTTGTCAGCTTGGGGGATGGTTATGGCAATAAATGTCTGTTTACTAGAGCAAGTCACAAACATTGGGCCGGCGATTCTCGATTGTTTGTTGGACATTCCTAATACGGCCTGCCAAGGCTCCGAGCTTGTCTTGGAATGCTTTATTGAAAACTTGCAAGTAAACAAAACGAAATGCAATCTATAACCATGATCAGATATGCCATAACGAATACAACAAAGTACACGTAGCAATGACGAGATAAGACCTTATCATCATCAATACTACCATTCGTTCATAGGAAGGACTACAACCCATCATCACTAGGCGGAACTCCCAAAATTCCAGACACACAAACAAAATATCCAAGGCTATTAGCTAATTCTAAGCCTCATATAGTGATTCCCATTAAAAAAGGTTCTAGAGGGCTCCCATTTTATCCGAACTATGGTATACACTTTCAATAGATCAGAGGCTAAAAATTGCAGCCCCTCCCATCACATCAAGGTGTCGACAGCGAGAATAGTCTTGACAAAATTGATGGAAACTTGAATGAAGGCAAGGCCACAGTGAGCCATCACCTCTTTTAATATTGGGCAGACCAAAAACCGAAGTTCGACTTGATGAATAAGCCATGTGCGGACCAGGATGTAGTCATTGTTATCTTGTACGGTAGCAACTACCCCATGCGGACAAGGTTGTTTTATAAGGACATCATTCAGAATCTCATGATATCTCCTAAATCTTGCTAAGGAAACATCGTCATGCATTAGCTGATGAGCTTGATTAAGTTCCATGTGTTTAAAACTAAACAAAATCCTGTCAGTTTAAGATCCTTGCCTAGTTTGGATCAACGACAAATAACGTACTAGAGCGAGATGAACTGCATGCGAGTTTCGAGCTCTACCCTATGTATCCTAGCTATACATCACCCGAGATACGGTGTGTTTTAGGGAACTCATTTAAGTTGTTTATGCGACTCGATGTTCTGTCAGCACACATACTTAGTGGACAAACCCTAAACCTAAGCATGGGGGCACCGCCCGAGTTTTTCACTTTAATAACGAGCATTCATGGCACAACCCACGTCATATACAACAATTTCACAATGAAATGGATCGCAAGGCAACCTAAAGCACTTGGTGTCCGAGAAACTAAACATCCGCAAGTTAATGCCATACGAGCGACCATGACAAACTTAAATTCGCGACTTAGGCATTTCGAAAGCGAGCAAACTACAAAAATTGCAGACCTAAGCAAAAGACAGACATCGCAACTAACTTCGAAAAGATTCAAACATAAATAAATTGAAAAACATTGAGAAAAATTATAAATGGGACTTACAATGGTTGTTTAGAGATGATCGGTGAGGGAAAGTTAAAGGGGAGCCTTCGCGATGAGAACATGTCAGAGAGAGCGGAAAATACATGTGGCGACGATAGTGATTTCTGGTTGCCTATGTAACTTTCGCTCCTCAATTTATTTCTCTAGAACATTTAGGATGCAAGGTGAATAGTAGGTTGGTTTGAGTTCTCTATTTATAGGTAAACTCTAATTGCTTTATTTCCTGCCTAAAAAGCACCTAAGGGTAGGTGTGCCACTTTGAATTATATGCCCTAACCAAGCCCCATAGCAAACCAAATGCAAACACATGGCATAAAAAGGATAGTGAAAGGACAACTGAGGGGCAATTGCAAGAGAATAAAATATCCGATTGCACTCCCAGTTGAGCTCAAACGTGCGCTGTTATCAGATTGTTGCTATATAGCATGTTCGATCAATGCAATAGATCGATCATCGGGCTTATCTTGGCAGAGTTTCCCAAGTAGAGCTTTAGGGGCAGAGGGTAACGTGCATGGCAAGTCCTCCTCTGCCACCCACAATTCCTGGACCTCGACTACCGATGATGCAATGAGTTAGCTACCAACTACACCCTTGTGGTATAATTGGGTCAACCACCTATTCGCTAACACGGCAATTGGCGTGTCCTCATATATGTCACACTACGCTATAAAAGGAGACAAACTCCCTCTCTCGTGGTAAGCCATTTTCACTATTTTTTTGCTTTCTCTCTCTAAGAACTAGAGCCAAGAACCTTTCTCTTACTCTCACTTTTTTCACTTTTTTCGATTACTATCTTAACTGTTGGAGAGCCATCTCCAAAACAGTTCCTAATGATCTTTTTCACTATTGCTATCTTGCAGGCTCGACCAAACAATATCAACCCGCGTAACAAGCTTCAAGAAAGAAAAATATACTTATTTTCAATTGTTCCTCCTTGTATATGAATGAACTTTGTTTAGTTTTTGTTTATTTTTTATACATTTTAAATAATATTTTTTTATATTTATTTTTTTGATGAGACACTTTAACTAATATTTTAAGTAGTCCATTATAGTACCATCTTCTCACTAAATAACAAGCATTTCTCACACAAATTAATCTCTCTACTTATCACACAAGTTAAACAAAAGAGGTGGATTATTAAGGATACATGTATTTTCAAAAAGGTAGCTTATACATCTGTACACGCAAATGTTTTGTCCAAAATAATAAGACAGAAAATTGGAGTAACAAATTAAATTTTATTGCTTTGAAGAGCACTCTATTACAATCTTGAATAATTTTTAAGAAAGAAATTAAGAAATTAATCATCTAATTCTTCTCTTTCTAGAACGTTGGACTCGAGGGT